>NNCF01136509.1:57611-75469 GCA_002313205.1 Laupala kohalensis
CATCAAATCGAGGGGGGGCTAAAATGAAGGAGGTACATAACATGAGGGGGGACAAAAAGTGAGGGGTAGGACAAAAAATGAGGGATAAAAAAAGGAAAATGAAAGATACCCTAGCCCTAATGGCGTCGGGATCGAAAAGAACAAGAGGTGACCAAGGGAGGTCAGGAAAGAGAAAGGAAGGAGCATAGGTTGCATTGGTTTCGGCGGGAACCCACAGGGTTGCCACCACTTCAACCGCTCCTGTAAGACCATCTGTACCTTGATGCGCGTGAATTTCAGAAAATGACAAAGGACTGGGACATGAAATGACAAAGGAGTGAGGAATCAGTCATAAATTAATGATTGTGTGACATGTACATTAAATCTGATTATGTTAAATGACATAATTTATTTGTATCAATATGATGTACTTGCAAAAATATTTTTAAAAAGAACAAAAATAATTGGATAGAATGTTTTGAACATATATTTCTCAATTTCAGTAGAACAACCCGTACACGTCCGCTGCTTGCTCCGTGCAGCTAGGATGTTGCCATCTCCATTAGAGCATAAACAGCATTTTCCGACGTACATTTTAGAATTTACCTGGACGGATTCATAACATTAGGCACGTGATTTTTAACAGTCGTTGGAAAACATGAATGTTCTTTAATAACATTAAATTGAACGTTTGTTTGAAAGCGAATGTAGAAAAATATTAACGAAGTTTACTCAGTAGTTTTTAGATTTCGTAACACAAAAATTATCATATTGTCGTCGATATAAAATATCTAATGGAAATAAATTTTTCAGACGATTTGCATTTAAAACGAGAAAGGAATATTGGGAACTCTTTTGAATGGATTATTACTTCTAAAAATAGGTTTACAATTTGTTAGTAATAATAGACAAGTAATTTAGTTCTTAGGAGATTAGTAAATTTAGAGTTAGGTTTTTTTTCAGGTACATTAATTGAACATAGGAAACATAGTACCTTGATGTAAAATCTCGTTTAATTTCGGTTAGTAATATCACTTTAACACGTTACGCGATATGACATAGCTTCATGCTTCACTTGTCTTGCGAACGGAGGGATTGCTAATGAACAATTTTTTCTCTCTTCAAATGCAGCCCAAAGAGAGGACCCACAGCTTCACCTAGCGGCCTCAGCATTGCCCCTGGCCTCAGTGGAAGTAACACCGGCAAGAAGAAACTGCTCAACTCCGTTCGCGGTTGGCTTCTTTACAAATCCGCCTTGGATCTATGGGACGATGTGAACCAACAACAGTCTCAACAAATGCATCCTTACGCCATGGCCACTTTGCCTCCCAAGAAGAGACAACACGCTTTCGCCTTGCCCGAACGCCATCCCGCTGCTCTTCGCCAGGCCTCGAGCGTCGGCCATCTTGCCACCTTGGGCCGCTTGTCATTACCCAAAACGGCCTTCGCGTCACATGACACTCTCGCTGAAGGGATGCCAACCTCAACCCGAACCCTCGAACGCCCTCCGTTGCATCCGATCAATGGAGATGGAGGTGGGACGCTGGTGAAACGCAGCAAGTCCATCTGGAAGTTCATGAGACCTAAGGAGAACGTCCTGGAAGGGATGTCTCTCTGGCAACATCGCTCGTTGGTGGATGTGCACGCAGCGGTGGAGGAGGAAGTGAAGAGCAAGGGCAAGGAGAAGGTTGGCAGCCTTTTTCTGTAAAAGTAAATCATTCTTATTTCTTTACGCTTTATGAAGACGAATCTGCAAGTTGTTTTCTTTGTTGTAGTTTACTCATGTATGCAATGTCTGTTCTTTAACGCGTAAATGAGTCATTCCTGTAAAACCGATCGTTTGGAATACGTCAATATTTTCGATGAATGGTGAAAGGAGCTTAAATTGAGCATATTGCTTTTTAAGGAGAACCAAATTATACCTCAATATCCTGGAAGACCATAACCACCTTCTTTTTTTCATATCATGAATTTTAAAACATGCTATTTTATTGTTGATATACTCTTTTGGTATAAGTCCAATGAGAATTCCTAAGAATACGCAATATCTGATTCACTAAATTTCAAACAAGCCAAATTTCTAATCACGCGGAATCATCTTTACACGTAAATCATTAACATGGGTAAAAGAGTTGGGATTGTTGAAAATAATCGTATTTTGGCACTGCGTTATTGTGCCTTCAGTTCTGCTTACGTGCGCCGAGAGAACAGGATTTGGATGTAAATAACCAAATCCTGAGGAAGGGAAGGATTTCTCCAAACCTTTGGATGTGACAACTCATAGTATTGGAACTATATAAATAAACTTCCTACTAAAAAAAGCAGTTGGAAACTGCGTATGACCACGTGAGGGATAATAAATTAAGTTACTCTCCGGAAACATGCAAGGGACCATCCCATCAATTCCGATCAAGGGCCCAAGGGTAGTGGCGGATTTCGTCCATATAAAAAACATTTAATGAAATACGTACTGTAATAAATTTATTATTCGAAAATGAATCGTAGATATAATGTGCACTCAAAATTCGAGAAAAATTGTAACAAAAGTATTAAAGGACATTCCCGTCTGTGGAAAATCTGCCACTACCCGGAGGAAAACCGAAAGAAAAAAAAAGCGGGCCAGGATGAGGTTACAGAGATAATGTATACAACCGTGCCAAGGTTGCGTACAGATAGAAATAAACCGTTATAAATAAAAATGATGCATGAAATAGGCATAACGACATGCATGAAAACAGGAATTCAATCAGTATCTAGAGTACTGTAAGGTTGGGATGTCATATTCAAAGGTTTGGAGAATTTGTATCTTACATCAATTGTGGGGTACTCACATTCATCGTGCTTTCTCGGTGTGGAATAAATCTGTGATCAAATCATTTTTAAGGTTGGCGGTCCTGTGTCTCTGGACGTGTCTCGGACTCTCCCACGCGCAGCGCCTCCTCCAGGTCCAGTCGTAGGTCCTCCTCATCCCAAGGACTTGGACGACGATGGCCTCCGCTTGCCACGATCCCTATCCTCAGAAGCGGATGAATCCGGAGCGGAGAGTTGCTTGGGCGAAGAGGATCTGAGCGAATGCGCAGACGCCGAATCCTGTATCGTAGTGGATGACCATCGCCGCGCCACGGCGTCTTCGCTCAAGAAGAAACTCCCTCGCAAAGCGCACTTGCCTGGAGGCAACGGAGTCCTCCCGAGGACGCGTCTCGCCAAGGCGTTGGCGTTGCAGCGCCAGCGACAGAACCAACAACGCGCTAACGAGGAAGGCGCCAGCAGTCCGGCGAGCGATGGAGCAGGGGATGGTTTGCTTCGTTATGGACGTTCCTTGCAACAGCGTCTCAGCAAGCCGGACAGGGGAGCGCGATTCGACGAGAAGTCGGAGACGACGGGGAACCGATGTGGTCCGTGGTACGATCTCTGGGGTGTCGATGCGACTGTGAAGCGTTGAATTGAACTCGAAGGCGAGTCTCCATTGTTCTTTGTTCGATTGTTTTTGGATTACGAACACTGTATTATGAAACGAAAGATGGATGCACATTGTTGACATCATATGATCTGAGCCACGCAAATATCCTTACCACAGAATACACGACAATGAATCACATTTTACGAAGATCAACATAACATTTCGATGTTGTACAACTTGGTTTATCCGCAGTGATTCCCATTGTGTGAATATGTATACGAACGATGTAAAGGACTTACGAATTGAAAATTTGTACTGATTTGTGTGTTCAAATTTATATGGGAAGTATTAGTATTTCCTGTATTATTTAGTTAAATGAATATGTAATATATTAATGTTACAACGATTTTGAAGAGGAAGAAGGAATATCGAAGCAAAACAGAAAAAGCTAAGCAAAATGATCCATTGATGGGAGTTATAAAATATTCAAGAATAGTTTATAAACAGTTACTACCAATATGCTAAAAGAGTTATGCATATAAAGCAAAGACAAAATTTTTCTACGTTGTCTTACTTACAATAATAAATATATTTAAAAATCTTTTATATTCTATATTAATAAGTTGTATTTTGTTAAGAAAATGGTTTGTAATTTTTTCAATTCCTACTTCCATAAAATGTAGATACAAGGAATTAGATGGAAATAAAATATTGTGTACTTTCTTCTGGTATGATAAAATATAGGCGGGATATATCGCAACTCATTGTTAAAATGGAACATATTTTTACGTTTTATATAATATCAAAATATTCGAGCCCCAATCCGTCGTCTTTTTGAGCTGACTATAGATGATGCAGGTTTATTACCTAAAAAAATGATACTTTGAAATATTTTACTATTTATGAATCCTCAGAACAATAATATTGAATCTCTGAAGGAAAAGAAACAGTTCCAGTAGCAACAATGAAAATATCTGAACGTATTTTTGCTATATTATTCCGTTATTTTTTCTTCCGAAGTGGGTTATGTAACTGCTTGTTACATCTCCCCAAAAGCGGTAGGTTTCTTATTTTTAAAAATCTCATGTAAGATGTGCAGTGACAAAATATTTGATAAGGAAATTAAGTGACCAAACATGACTTCGAAACTTTCAATCGAATAATATTTTTATCTTGATTCATTTTTCAGAAAATAAAATGTCATTTATTATAAAACCAACTCGGCAAATTTTTAAGAACTGTGATATTTACGGAATTCATAGTTGTTGAATTTTCTTTTCAGAAAAGGTTGATTTGGCACAAAGTGAATATTTTAGAAAGTTAATTGTGCTATTTCACCACCTTCGAAAAAATATTCTAAAATATTTTTCGAATATTTATCTCCAATTTAATTAAAAACGTTTGAATATGAATCAGATTATGAATATTCAATGAGTTATTTTTAGAATACATGGTTCAATGTTTCAAGCTTAATTACCTTTTATGTTTTTCCGTGAAATACAACACTTATTACTAAATTTGACATATGTTTTACATTTATATTGCAGCAATAATTAAATTTTCTAGTTTGTTTTATATAAACTCGCTCTTTTGAAAATTGTACGTGATATGAAAAAAATGACAGAGAGGCAATTGCATTGAAAATAATATTATTTGATTAAACTAGATTTTACCTTGAAAACATTTGCAATATGTATCACGAAAAGACTGTGGTTAGTACGCTCTTAGAAAATGTAAAAAATGTGTGAATAGAAGATGTTTACTAAGCTTATTTAGTATTTAAGTATGAAATATATTATTGTCTGTTATATTGTTAGTACTAATTATAAAATTATTTCTTTTTTACTTTTAAATTTATATAATTTCTTTTCTGATCCAAAACGTTCATAATGATTTATAGCAGTTTGATAATACAGTCCATAAATATCTGGTTACATTGGATGGTAATGAACCAATTAGATTAGTACACATACTCATTAAAATGAAGGAAAAATTATATAAAATTATTTTGTAACTATTTAAACATTATTTTGTATTAAATATTGTGTTAATAAAATATATTTCAATAGGATGCTTACATTTGGAAGTTGCGGTGCTTATATGAATGAAGATCTTCACAGAATCTTCAAAATACATCTGCATTTAGTGGTTTATCCTCACGCTCCAATTTTATGTAAGAGAACAAAAACACTTATAGTCAATAAATCCCAAGAATATTCCAAAATATGCGGAACTACAAAACTTTAACGTTTTCATTTTATGTTTCAATTAAAACAGCGCTGAATTAGCGTTAATCTCTTTTGGCAAGAATTTGACTGAATTCCATTACGGACAGTTTTTAAACCATTTGAATGAATAATGAGGTAACTCAAATAACCTTTGACCTTCATTTATTGAATTACAATTATATGTTTTCCATTCATCAGTTTATCTCTAAGGTCTCTAATGACGTTGACGAGTCCTGAAACCCCAGGAAAAAAAGGTACATTTCTCATCTCATGGGTTGCCATCCATCTGAAGTGCTTCAAATAAGAACATTATCGTCTTAAATCATGTGTAATTAGATATTTCTTCTAATGATCATATTTTTTCCTGCATTTCGAAGGAGGCTCAGATTTATCGTGTAAAATTCCAATATTGACGTCAATCATATGAAGATATATAAATAATTTTTTACTTACCACATTTTGTAAGCACGAAATATATGGTATTCGTCTATCAAAATGTCATGTCTAAAATTATTTATTTGTGTAAAAGTTATTGCTAAATTGGAATTTATTTTTCCCGAAAATATTTTACATTTGTTCTAACGTTTAATTCATGGCAATAATTTAAGTACTCTCATTAAAACTTACGAAAATTTTCGGTAAAGCCCCGTACCCCCCCCCCCCCCCCCCCCCCCCNTTTAGGACCCTCAACAACACCCTTCTCCACTCAAAGATCAGAAATAAGAGCATACGTTGACATTCGCAACTTTCATTTTTACTGTCTGTATAAGGAAAGTATTTTAATCTGTCCAAAAAAAATAATATTGTGATCTCTTCAGATCTATACGAATTGGCTTCAGAAGAGTCTGTGTTCAAATTTTTGCGATGATATCAAATATTGTATGTTTGTGCGAAGAGTTTTGTGTATTCGAGAACTCACAAACAGATTAATAAAATCAAACCAAAGTAGAGAATTGACATTGAATGCACGGGGAATAGAAGCCTACTTCTGAACAGCTCATTCCGACTTCATTTACACACCGGTTCCTAAAAAAAAACAGAATTTAAAAAAATGAAATATCAACAATTTTCTTGAACATTAAATTGAGTGTACATATTGCTAAACAGCATTTCCCTATGTCGCAACGTTTTCGCGATACAGCGAAATTGCGTTGGGCAAATATGAGGCGCCTTTTTTAGATCAGACTAAACAGGCAATTGCAAAGAGTTCAGGGTGGAGTATAATAATTCCTGGAGTCACGTTCAATGAGCAGATATGAAGTTAGGCGGCAAACATTGTAAAGTTGTGAGGATAAATATTTTTCCACATATCTAGCTGTTAAATGTGTCATTGTGTTTGATAATTATAGAAGTTTTTCTTCTTCATAAATAATTTTCCGACTTTTATTTCAATGAAGATGGTTTATTGAATCGTGAATTTAGTGTTATTTCAATTCTTATGATTTTTAAACACTATACTCAGAATAATCTATAGTTCGATAATAACTTGAACATGTAATTTTTTTTTGCTTAAAATTACAAACATATTGACATTCTATTAGTATTATAACTCGCAGCCAACTTTTTATCTTATCTAGGAACTTTTGCTGAAATTTTTGAATCCGCCTCTGCCTTAGGGCCCTTGATCGGAATTGATGGGATGGTCCCTTGCTTGCTTCCGGAGAGTAAATTAGTTTTTTTCCCTCCACGTGGTCATACGCAGTTTGTACTGTTTTTTGACAATAAATTTATTTATTTGAAGAAATATAACTTTTTAAAATTACTTTTCTTGCCACACTTTTTGGGTCTTCGGCAACAAGTTTGGAATACAGTACAGGTTATAAATATTTACAATACATTATTTTAAAAAACTAAATGCTAAGTACATTATAAAGATACATTAATGAAATTGAAAGATCTTGCGTCATATATACATTTGAGGTTTTAACTCTACGGGGAATCGAAAAAATACCTGGGGAGCTTTCTTTTGCTGCGTTTCCTATGCGGAAATTTTTTTGCTAGTTCGAAACTTTGAGCGGAAGGAATAGAAGCGATGTTTTTGTAAAATTTTGAAGCTATTTGCTGGAAGTAAGTTTGAATGGGTTGAATACCAAGTTATCTGTGCAATTGGGAGTTCAAGATAAACCAAGGTGCTTTGACTATTTTACGGAGCATTCTGAAATAGATATAATTGGAAAGTTGTGTAGGGCACACTTCAGATTTTTATTCTGGCACACTCTTTACCTTGGGCTCATGGAGTTTTCAATCACGGAAGAAACGGAAGGTCAATATTCTCTGCACAGAAAAACTGGTTTGACACTAACATATTCAATGTTAAATGACGTTGAGGTAATTCGTTCTTCACGTTTTACTTTTAAATAAAGTGATTAGTAATAAAAGGATTGTTGTGGTAAAAAATCAAATTCTGAATTGACGTAGAGAAGTTTGTTATTTACCCTTGTTCATTCTTATATATGTTTGGAGATAAACCACATAGTAACGAATAAGATGTTTCACACCAAATTTATAAACTTGGTATTGTAGTGATCTATATTGGGACAGCTAATTTTAAAAATTGAAATTCATCCAATCCATTTTTTGAAAACATAACCTTACGTGCGATATTACTACACTTCGCAAATTTTATGATTTAAAAACATTAATTGAAAACATCAATTAGTATTGAATCAGAATAACCTAAAATAATAATACATTTATTTTCATAAAAGCAGTTACAAACTGCGTATGACTACGTGCAGAACGATAAACTAATTTACTCTCCGGAAGCAAGCAAGGGACCATCCCGTCAATTCCAATCAAGGATCCCGGGGCACAGGCGGATTGAAACTTTCAGCACATTCCTTAGATAAGAATTAAAAGTTAACTACGTGTTATAATATCAACAGAATAGCAACAAATTTGTATTTAATAAATATTTCACAAGTACGTATATTATTCGGAATATATTGTTTATAAATGGTAACTATTAAAACAAATCTAAATTCGAGAGTAATTAATAAAATAGACAACCTCCCCTATACAAGAGCCTAGAGATCCTCATGGAAAAATTAAGTGTAAAGCACATCATATTCTTCGATAGAGTTATTAAGCACTGTAACATGAGCTATAGTCATCCATTCCGTTGATGTATCGCGTGTATGGACTGTTGCGTACGAAGGACACCCGCTTCGTGGTTGGCTGCAGTGCAGAGCTGCAGAGTGGCTACCACGCTGGTAAGCCCCCAGCTCAAGTTGCCCACAAGCCAGAGAGCCACTCCATGAGCACAAGGAGGATCACGGATGTCACACAGCAGACTAATTGCCAATGATGCCACCAGAGCGTGTGGTATGTGCTATCGCAAGTATGCACGGATGCCCTGAAATGGAATGAGAGGCACGTCTAAATCATTTCATGCGTTTGACATCGGTTAAGATCACTATTTTCGAGTAGATGTTTTCGTTGAAGCAAAATATTATCACTTAAAAGTTATTTAATATCAAATAAAATCGAGAATATTTACCTGTATACCCAACTCGATGTACAGATTGTGCTGTTTTGATTTCTATACCCGATACATCTAACGTAATTGACGACATAAATTGTGTATTATCCTGTTGTTATGAAGCTGAATAACTCCATTGATGATTATGCTGGATAAACTTAATGACCGATGTGATTTCCGTTCAGTATTTCGATGAGGATATTTTGATTCTGTGCTAATTAAATAGATTTCAGTAAAATATGTACAATGTAATCGATGCTTTGAGCAACATAAAATTTGCTTAATATTGTAATACTGTGCAATAATAAGATGCATGAAGTTGCATGTTCATAAAATTAGGAAGATTTTAAAATTAAAGTTAAATTATTCATTCATTTCGAAAATTCGCGTTAAATTTCACAGAATTACCGAACGCAAATAATGTTAATGTTTTTCAATATTCTTCCACATCGTCATAAATAAGACAGTAAATAACGAAATGATAAAATGACTTTTTTTCTCGAATGTTGATTCAAAATATAATAGGGTGAATTTAATGATATAGCCTTCCTAGTGTGTCTTCTGGATCATATGTTCTTCAAGTGCAGCATTGCTCCACCCTTGACTCAGGTAGTGTTGTCGCTCATCACCAAGTCATGCCGGGTTCGATTTTTCATGTAAATTTGTATCTTTTCACATTAATGTCCCAGTTCATTTAGCTGTGACTACTGAAAAGCAAATCTTCCTTCCTCTATCCAGCTCCTCCTAGTATCAATAACTCTATTGCTAACTACTCCTACTAACACCTTCATGTGGGTAAAGCTGTTGGTAAATCCAGCTAAGTGAGCCATCGACTAACAATAGCCCCTACCACCCGTCTTCTAACTCCTATCGCTCCATGTAGATAAGCTTCAATAGCACGCTTCATTTCCCATTTACAAATACTACAATAAAAGAAAACTTGCAGCATGGAGTAGAAGAATTTTATATCCATAGAAATATGTATTACAAGCGATGCAATAACGAAATTCAACAGACCCAATTTTCTTATTTTAAAATTGTTGAAAATCAATGATTTTAATATTGGGAAGGAACGTTAAAATATGCCCATTTTCATACCATCGCACATATCCCAAGTGAAATGTACTAATTTTAACGAGAAATGGCAAAAGTAAAATAGAGTATTCTCACAAATTAATAAAAAAAACGAATCTTAACAATTTCAAGAATTTTTTCCATAAAAAGTGGATAGTAACACAACCATTTTATCTGATTTATTTTGTCTAGTTCATATGAATGTTTAATTATAACTTGGGATAACACCTTATGTTTTAGGTATGAAGAGGAATGTATGCGAAGGAAAAGGACACTCGTCTATGAAACACATCGTTTAGGTAAAGAAAAAAATAATACATTTCAAAATAAGGTATTCTAAATT
The DNA here is from genome assembly GCA_002313205.1 of Laupala kohalensis. Classification (NCBI taxonomy): domain Eukaryota; kingdom Metazoa; phylum Arthropoda; class Insecta; order Orthoptera; family Trigonidiidae; genus Laupala; species Laupala kohalensis. The sequence continues at coordinate 68,117 of NNCF01136509.1, forward strand.
TCATGATAGAACTGTTAAGTGTCTTGAATGGACAAACGTCTTTTCCTTGTCCGAAAGTTCGGCTGATAACAGCTAGAAGTGTTTTTATTCTATGGAAAATATAAACTCTTTGCTTGGAAGAGCAATACCTCTTGACATTCGTCCGTCAAGCCAGATAAGTGATGCGGTGTTTCGCGAATCTCTTATTTAAACCTTTTAGATAGTTTCGTAATGGGTTCCAAATACTTTTTGAGTGTTGAAAAGAACTCATTTTGCTTACGTAAGAGTCGTGTGCTTCAGTGGAATGAAATTCGTAGTGATAAATTCAAAAGTGAAATGTGTACATTCTCTTCGACAGGTTATGTCGCTTTTTCTTGTATTGTTTCATTACTTTTATTTCATTGAATAGCATGAAATATATTTTAATGTGATTATTTTTTAATAAATGGATAGAACATCCGTATTTGAATAGTGAATGAGCCTATAACGATTTCGTGACAAGAATCGTGTTCCAAGTACGAGACTTTCGGAGAAGATAAAATGATTCGTTCTCATAGCCAACAACTCGATGTTCCTGAGGTGGTCTCAGAGTTCCAATGGTAACGATAGGTAAGTTATAAATGTAAATTGGTGAATGGGATGAGAAAGTGAAGTGAATTTCGTCGCTCTTAATAAGTATGATTTCCCGACGCGAGTGAGAAGTGCGTAACGACTATTGTGAGATTGTGCGTTATTAATTCGTTTCATTCATGTTTATTAATAAAAATAAATTAATTTTCATTGGGAGCATAGAGGACAGACTATGCGGAAAACTTTCTATCTTTGTTGAACTCGTCTGTCCAGTGTTTCCAGTGTTTGTTCGTATCTATGTGTATTACAGATTTGTTAATCTTGATGTATACGTGATGCTTGGGAAGATTTCATTGGAGCTTTAGGGCTCGCAAACGTCTAGATCGGAATCAGCGTGGCTTAGTGGATAGAACGCTGAGTTGCTGGCTGGATGGCCGGGATTCGATCCCCGGGCAGGTGGGGATCTTTCATCGCACCTCAACATCCAGATTGACTCCCAGGCCTACTCAGCCTGCTATAAAATGAGTACCAGTGTGTATCCTGGGGTCAAACCGGTCGGAGCGAGATGATGACCACATCTCCTCCTTCTAGTGTCGAGGTCAAGTAACTGCGAAGCTCAACCCTCCGCGAACCCCTTGTGCACCTTCGGGGCTTATTGTGGGATAGTTTGACTTGAACGTCTAGGTCTAGCACTTATTATATTGTTCAATGTACTAATAGTTTGATTATATGTATCACTTAGAATTCAATAAAAGAATGCAATTGTGTAAAATATTTGGGACATTGTGTGGATTACAATATTGTGCGTGGCGTATAAATCTTACGTGGTTTCAGATCCAAAGACTCTGAGTCCGTCCTACCAATATGAGCGAATAAAACCTAACCAAAGAAAATATACTCACAATAATATACTCACTTCAGATTATCAACCAATTTTAGGAATAAATTCTGATGAAGTAGTATTTCATATCGAATATTGGGTTAAATTTAAGTTATGATCAATAATATTTGGCCTTCTCATTTGTCACAATTTATTTGTACAACGATTATTTTTGTGACACAAAGTTGTTTTGATAATATCTTATCGTTACTTGGATTCTCTGTTCTTGTGGAGATGGTACCAAACCTTTCTTTTACTTGCAGATGACTTTAGGTGAATTCTCAAGGCCAAATCATGGGGTTTGGCGCGGACGCTTATCACTCATACTTGTACCCACGTGGAAACATGACCAGTAGTTTGTAACAGCAAGTCAGAGAGTGCAAGCGAATAGATTGCCACTCCACTTACTAAGCGGCAAGTACCCCTAACACGATTTTAATATCCCAACTTCACTTCTTGACGTGTTACCCTGGACGCGTCGTGTGACCAGTCATGCAAGTAATTGGAGACAATCTAAATTGCCAGTTTCAAATTTTGAATAAATTGTTAATTAATGAAGTTATTGTAAAATAAGCAGTTGCAAACTGCGTAATCCGTGTAGGGGAATGAAAAATAATTTAGTTGGTTGAGACCGTATTGACTTCGACTACTGAATTTTAAAGGAGAATTACTTCTTGATTGCACTTAACATAAAACTATTAAAAATATAAGAATTACTCCACCAGTTAATGTTTATTGACTAGCAATTGTCTTCAAAAATTCTAATTCTAATTCAAATTTGTATGCATACTCTTAGAATGGCTAATTCGGCCTTGTACCAACAATAACGTGCATTGGATTAAAAATAATTTTATCTATGAGTTTTAAAAATATATTTAATCTCTTATGTAATACAGTATAACACATACAATATACAAAATGCTTGAAAGGGACTGCACATTTACTGGTTAACAGTTATGTTCTGAAAATAACAAAGTGAAGAAAATTAATAGAAAATAATTTTCTTAGTGAGAAATTCATTTCTTATTTTACACTTAAGCAAATTTGTTAGTCTTTACGTGACGTCGTGGAGTTTTACGACGCCATCAGAGGATTATAAAACAACTACACGATAAAAGTTTAATTTTGTGTCATTTTTCCTTATAAGGAATTGTGCATATTGTGAAGCTGGTGGACGTGTGTCGGGCGCCCGTAGCATCTTTTCCGGGAGCTGATGCTAAATATAGCAGTTTGGAACCGACGCGGCGGCGAGTGGAAAATTTTCTGAAACGCCGACGCGCAGATATGGCGACCTGTGATGCTTTGTCACCGGAGGGTATAAAAGAGCAGAGCAGAGTACGTGGGAGAGAGATGATGAGAACGAATTGAGAGTGACGCACGGGCGTAGTGATTGTGGGCATTATGATTCAGGAGTGTATATCTTTGAATATTCAATGTCTGGGTGTTTTCGTTAACAATCCAAGTTGTATATATTGTAAATAGTCAAGATTTAATATTTATAATAAATGTATACAGTCACAAGTTCTAATATTTTTCTAGTTATCGGGGGTAAATCTAGTGGTGGTAGGGAGGACGACTCGATATCTAAGAATTAACTCAATTAGTTTTCGGAAAGTAATCTAAATGAAAGCCACCGTAGGGTAACTGTAACGTTTCGGGGGAAAAGTAGCAGTGAGGTATCTGAGCGATAAATCGAAACGCTGTGCTACGTTACACTTTAATCAATTCTTTTCTTTTTATTATTCAAAAGCTTTAAATCTTCAGGTAGTTGATTTAATAATGATTAAACACTTTTTGCAAAACAACGTTGCGGTCAAGCGCCATATTGATTTTTGTCTTCTAATTCATTTCGTTATCACCAACGTGTAACCGGTCACTTGTCACTACGTGTTCCTTGAAGGCATGACAAGTTCCAGTGACAAGAACTAAGCCATAAGTCGCAATGCGTACTCATTGAAGGTTCATGTAGGTAAAAATACATGCTTGGCAAAGTGTTCGCCGAGAAGCTACTCAATGCCACTTTAGTGCTATATTCAGTGGCGGATCAATAGTCCCAATATAGACTAATGAGGCTATGCCTCCCCCCTCATAGGAGTTGAACTCTTAACATAAAATTGAAGTTGATAAATGGTATACTTCGTGAAAGTGTTACTAGATTATTTATTGTTATAAGTTTATAATCGTTATTAATAATATCATTATTGTTATTAATAATACCAGATTAACGACTTTAACAAATAATTGTTATTAATAATTCCAGATTATTAATTATTTATTTAATGCATTTTATTTAAAGGTAATATTTATCAAATTTGTGTCGTAAAACCATAAGTTTTAAACAAATNCCCCCTCCCCTTGATTACGGTCTAGATCCGCCTCTGGGTATATTTATAATTTCTTTTAGTGAATTTTCTGTACAAAAGTACATTAAAAACCTTCTTCAATGTTTCTTCCAGTCATACGTATTGTTCATGTGTTTCCGTGTACTGAGGGCTTTACGTTTACCTCAATCCTGGGTAATGTAGGTCATCGCCATCCAGCAGATTGTTGAACGAATAACATAGTCATGCAACGTTCTCATCAGCTGAATGCAACGCAGATGCACGCCATAACCTCTTAGACAGAAGCGAGGACGACTACAAGCTGTCCACAGCTACATTGGTGGCGACGTTGCCATTTCGCCTAATTGCTTAATCTAATTGTCTAACCTAATTAGGTAATTGATTCTCGCGCAGTGCACATCGTCTGTAACGCAATAGCAACTCCGCGACCAAATTAGCTTTCGCCAACTTTCAAGTGTTCCCCGAGAGACGGTGGATTGGTGCAATTATTTTCTCCGCAGTAAATGACTTGAGGGCGGAGGTGGGGGCAAGGTGGCAATATTCGACGAATGGCGGCGCGGGACGACGTGTTTCATAGTATTATGTTTTGCGTAATGGCTCCGGCAAGGACCGTAAAACAGAGCAAAACGCTAAGCTGCACGCTAGCGTGTCTCTTATTGTACTCTAATTGTATTTACACTTCATAACCATTTTCAATTAAAAGTAGTGTAATTATTGTATTACGTGCATCATTTTAATAAATCAATTTGGGAATAAATATTTTAAATATTTTTTCCGTTTTTTTAAATTTTCGGTTTCCTATATAGAAATACTGGTTAAGTTACCGACGTCCTCCAATCTATTTAAAAAAAATTAAAATACAAGAATAAGATGTATCCATTTTACTTTTTAATTACACGGAATGTGTAAAGGAAGTATTGTAATAGACCGAAAAAAATGAGATCTCTTCGTTTCTTTGCGAATTGGCTCCAGAAGAGGCTATTTCCAAATTTTAGTGATGTCCAATGTAGTATATTTGTATGTGTATGTATGAATGTATGTTAAGAATTTTGTTTCCCTGATAACTTACGAACAAATTAATGTATCGGAACCAAACTTGAGATTTTGAGACTCCACTTCCGGTTTCTTAATATGAATAGAAGCATTTTGATTGGTCAGTTAATTCTGCGTACAGATTGCTAAACCGCATTCCTATACATCGCACCGTTTTCGAAATACAGCGAAAAAAATTTACGTAAAAAAATGATTTCGAGGCGCTTTATGTGAATTTGAAAATACGGGAATTCCAAAGAAATCAATTTGGAAGATAGTATACGCAATCTTTACTTGAGTACGATACTATGGTTTTTAGGATACTATGTATTGTCATGATAAATATTTTGCATTCGACGTGAAATTTTCTCTTCCACACTATCATAATTCGGTGGTGGAAATTGGAAAGGACAGAAGTTGCGATACCGGGGAACGTGAAGTATAAGCTGCGCAAATTCCCGCTCTCGCCCGGCAGGTACTAGCTGTTCTGCAAACTACGGCCGGGTTTGCTAATGGGGTGGGATGGTCGCACTTTCCACGAAGACGGNAGACTACTTCATTGCTCTACGTCGTACCTCGGTGGAGATAAATGGAACGTGTGCGCCGGATTAGTATTAGAAATGTTTTCAGAATAGCGTTTATTTTCCTCCTCTTTCACCCCCGCGCCACCCACTTTCGCTTCGGCAGCCAGAGCGGGTGCTGTTACGCGGGTCATACAGACAACCATAGTGGTAGCGATTGGTACCCTGAGCACTGCTGAGCGGAAGAGTGTTGGTTCGATGCCCCGCTAGGACGAACTTGATCAGCTTTTCTGGTGGTGTTTCCCTCACTTATTCAATACTAACGTCGGCTCTGTACCTTACATTTCCTGCTAACCCAACATCTCTCCTTTTCAAATCCTTCGCCCAAATCAGGTGGTTTGGTGAAAGAGCAGACCTGCCACGTTAAAAATAAAACATTAAAAAAAAGATAAATAAATATACTTGTCTTGAATCTGGGACGGAAACCTTAACTGAAAACCTCACACAGTTCGGTGAAGCAGAAGGTTAAAACGGCACCCTGTCGCTTAGTAGTATGATGAAAGCGATGACCTTTACACCACTTGGTAATTTATTCTCCAAGAACGCGGCGATTTAAACAGGTGGATATCGGTAGATATGGAAGGACAAAACTGAGACTGAATTTCTTTTCAACCCCTGTTTTCTCTTAGTATTTTGTAGTTTTTGAATTTTCGATGACCACAGGTCGAAGCTGAGTGCAATCTTTGGAAGAATCGGTGTAAATTTAATTGTCAAATCTAACAAACACATCGATGGTCATCATTAAAACTTGGGTTCGCCTCACATGTACTACAAGCAATAAATATTTTCAGCCTCTCTCGTGTTCCACTAATATTCACGCAACTTTTACGCCGCACTTGCATCAGCCTTTAAGTAAAGTTGTCAAAAAATATTCCTCAATTAATATAGTACTTTTTTTTACAAGAAGGTAGAGACTACACCACGATACACAAAATATGACAATTTAGAAGCTATGTCTAAGTTCAACTTCAAGACCTTGTCCTACCTAGCGCGTAAGATTTGTTATGCAGTTTAGAGTGATGAAACATATATGTTAACTTTTGAGAGTAATTGAAATTTCTTTAAAATATACAAGACAAAAATTAATTTTGTACTATGGTTGTTACTAATATTATTCCAACTATGAAAAGAAAATGCTCGAGGTAATTATATTCAGGAATTAAACGAAACCGGGATTATGTCCGTAAAATACTAGTTTAAGAAACTATACAGGCAAGATATTGTATACAGGCAAGATGATATGCTTCATCTGACAATGAATTGTAATTTAATGGACAAAGAGCATAGGATTCGCCTTGAATTGCAGATTAGGGGTTGATTTTTGTTAGAAATAAGTGTTTTTTAAATAATAATTTTACTTATGGAGGAACCTTTCTATGAAATGTGTTATGTTGTTACTCATTTCCCTGAAAAAGTCAAATAGAAGTTTGAATATATAAAGGATGACATGTTATCGGACATTGTAGTAAACTATTGCTGTTCACCCTCCACAACGTGAGGGGAGACTAGGAAAAACGTCTCGACTTTCCCTTGAAATATTGTTTTGGAAAGAGTTTCTTTAGTTTTCCCTGACCAAAGGATTTGCTTGTTTGGTGTTGTTGAACGAAGAAAAGGAGACATAATCTTGTTTTTCGCCATTGCATTGAGTTTTGTAGACATCACTTTTTTAATCTGGTATCTCCCCATCTTTTGTTATGGTTCCTTCGTTTGCAGAAATTGTGGATACTATCTTCTTCTCACAGAAGGGTTCTTACCATTCTTAACGTCAGCAATATAAATTCCTTCTTCCTATCCTTCTAGTTTTTTTCTGATAAAAGAACCCTCTATTTATATTTTGTTCATACATCATTGTGAGATGTTACAGAATTATACGATATTATAGAATTGTTGGAATTCAATAGCAAATATCTTTCTCTCTTAAGACTTTATAGGTTATAATGATATTTAAATACAAATTCTAGTACAATTA
>NNCF01136509.1:95440-140631 GCA_002313205.1 Laupala kohalensis
CACATTACCAATTCTATGTTCACTTCCGAAACTAACGCCAGTGAAGTCATGAGAACCATCAACAGGAAAATACACAATTTTATGACTCTTCTTTTGAAGGTTCAAAAATATTTCAAAAATATGTTGAAATATTTGTCATCAAAAGTAGTGATTATTTATTTTGACTGTGACAAGTGGATCAAAATGTTTGTTGACTGGTGAAGTAAGTTTCTTGTTACAATGCAATGCTGCCACACTCTTTTTCGTTAATTATCTTCAAATATTGCATCTCCCACCTTCTATTGAAACAAGCATTACGATTAACTCTTACACAAAATAGGGTTCATTGAAAGATTTTCGACGAATTTCTCTATTTTAACCAGTTACAATTCTTAATGAATCACGTTGATTGCAGGGAGAATAATTGAGTTACTAGATTGCAAATTGATGTCAATTGTGTAATACCATAAAGTTCGGTTTGATTCGGAAAGTTACTATGTGTTCGTTTTAATTTCCAGCTGTAGAGAAAGTTTAATTTTCTTACAATACGAAATATTTTACATGAATGACGAATACAATGAGGATCTCTTTACGACCAACACGTTCAGAATCGTTAGGTGACCATATAAAGCATATCAGTTTAAGCCATATTACTGTTGTTCAAACTATTTGTCACATGACTATATACTAATATTTTTATGTACTCAGTATTTGATTTGAATATTTTCTTAAATATTCGTAATAGTATGAATAAGGTTTTTAAGGAAAGAAAAATTGGAAAAGTTAAGTAAAACAAAGTGATTTTTTTCTATGGGATTTTTGTTTGAACAAGATCATAACTCAAGAACGATGGAAATGAGTAATTCTTTTTCTGTTTTGTTCGTTATGATCCTGGAAAAGTTTCCAGGTAAAAAATTCAGGACAATTGCGAAGCAAAGTCGGAAAACGGACACAAAAGCAAAAATCATAATTTTTGTATACACTCTTGATCATAACTGACGATAGGAACGACATATTTGGCTAATTTTATTAAAAATGTTTGTAATAGTCCAAAGGAGGTTTTTAGGGAAATAAAAATTGGAAAAGTTGCCCGAAAAATTGGAAAATTCGGGAAAAACAGAAAGTGCTTTTTTTCTATGAACTCAAAACTCACGATTCGAACGATGGATAGGCGTTAGTAATTTTTTTTGTTCGTTATGGTCCTGGAAAGTTTTCTTCACAAATTAACCTAAATTATTAATAAAATGTTATTAAAAAAAGAAGTGTTTAAATTCTTCAATTTAAGAAGGAAAAGATTAATCATTACATTTAGGGAATTATTTGTTTTGCGCATTTAATAAAGATTAAAAAAAGTCTCTAAATCGTAAAATTTCGACGAATTGCTTACATTTTACAAGAATTTTAATTCAAACCGCTTCATGTTTCGGAAGTGGCTGTCGCAAGATGGTGTTGTGTATACAGTAAACTTGTAATTAATTAGTATTATTATGATTTGAAGAGTTAGGATGATGTTTTCAAAAATCAGTGAGTAAACGAATTTTGATCTTACAATAATAATAAATTTTAATAATAAATTTATTGTCAAAAAACAGTACAAACTGCGTGTGACCACGTGGAGGAAAAAAAACAAAACTAATTTACTCTCCGGAAGCAAGCAATATAGATTGAAGTTATTTTTTCCTGAGTAAAAGAAAATTAGTCTAAGAAAACTCCCGAGCAACAGCGGGTGATCAGCTAGTTATTAATATTATTATCTTCCTAATTGATGTAATTTGTTTTCACTCCTTGTATTGTCTATTACAATTTCAATTTTATAGCTGTTAATGGTGTTATGTCTCAAATTGTATATCTCAAGTTATTTGATGATAGATAAAAGAGACCTTGCCCGAGATCGTCATACTCAATCGAGAAGGCTCAACAACAAAAAGTTTAACTTTTTATGAGAATATTGATAAATTATGTGTACTTTTAACAAATTCTAAATAACAGAAATGCAGTATTGGTTTCGTACTTGGTAAGGAGAGGATCACAAAAGCACACGAAACGATCATTCAGTATTTGTTTTTTAGGTAAATAAACGAAGTTAATTGATAATAAATTAAATTTCGATGTTCATCGAAGTTTACGTCATCAACGTGAACCGGGGGAAAATTTCGGCGGACCTGGACTCGATCCCGGGATAGCTTGTTATAGCCGGAGATGTGCCATCCACTGCGCCACCCACCTCGACTCCTAAAACCCGTGCTTATCACTCACCTGGCCTGTTGCGGTGAAACTGTGTTTCGTCAACGGCCGGGTGAAAATACTGGGAAAGCGCGAGTTAAAAATGTATGGACGTTACCGAGAGTGGCGTCACCAAAATTTCATGAACAGACTACATTCTGTGTGGTCTTTATTGATCATTCCAGAGGAAAGTAGAAGCACCACGACGACAGTTTAGAAACTATTCATTTTGTACTTTAAAACAAATTATGACTGAAATAGTTCATTTCGAAAGGGAGAGATTACTATTGTTTTTAAATCCATTACATAACATTTGTAATTATTGCTCACTTGTGACAATTTCTTAAGACGAAGGTACAGAAGTCTCTCTTTCTAAAATATACGTTTACACTTGTATGCATGTATGAACGACTTGTCTGAAACGATCTAGTACCATATAGTTACTCTTTGACATGTCGCGCGACAGGATCTCAGACAAATCCTGATACATTTTGTAAGAGCTTCATTCAGGATATACATGTAAGCGCATACAAGTCGCGTATGCGCATGCGCAGAACCCGTGGCCAGTACGCGTTCCGCCATGTTTGTTTACTATCAGCTGAGTCCTTTGAATATGTTGTCGTCATACGTTTATCTCATAGTCTATTGGCTCCTGTAATCTTAAATATTTAGTAGTGCATATCAAATTAGTTACGTTTCGATACAATTATTTCTTTAGTAGATTAGTATATTAGTTTGGTTTTCTTACCCCGCAAAACACCAAGAATTCCCTGATATAAATCGCGAAGTGTAAACGCTGCCGCATACATATATGAGGTAGAGGTGTCCGATCTCATACAAATCGCAATCTTCGAAAAGATGTGATTCGTGCGTCTCATACAATTCACTCATACATGTATGCAAGTGTAAACGTACCTTAACGATTCTCCCCATAACAATAATCTCTCTATAACGATGAAATGAACTAGGGTTGTTTTGTTTGCCATAACAGTAATGTATTTACTTTTTTTATACCGGTGTTGCTCTCTCTTTACTCCAATGCAAATTCAGTCTCTCTTTCAAAGGGGAAAGGGAAGCAAACAAGGATGACGGACTTCTTCCATTAATGTACATAGAGTAGAAAATGGTAAGATGCAATAGAGAAAAAATATCAAAAGGAGATACAGTAGGCAATACTGGAGCAGCATTTTTCAAATTTAATGTAAGTAAATAGTCTTAATATTTTATGAAATTTTTGTGGTGTGAGTTTATGGCATTACTTTATTTTTAAACGTACTGCAATAAATTTTTTCTCTCTATATCACTATGAAAATACCCAGTCCCTTGGATATCGTTATGGATTTAGGGAACTGTATATTTAAAAATCCTTCCCTTTAGAGTTCGAAAAAAGTCGTTCGTAATGTAGAAATGAGAAGCATTTTCAGTCTAGCGTGAAAACCACTACACCTAAACGTATATCAGTACTGTTTCATTTGAATGTTATTCCTAACTAATACATCATGTGTTAAAGGGACGATAAATCGCGGAGTATTCTCGCCTCGAGGTAACTGCTCTGCAAAAGCATAGAGTCGATTAGTAGAATAGAACAGTGCGGTATTGAGGGGAGCCCCACGTTATGATGTGCAACCACCAATAGAGAAGAGCTACTAATGTCCAGTGCGGTGATAAGCGTTTTACTCTAATGGCATTTCACGCCCGGCCGTCACAGCTGCGAAGGGGGGAATCACTGGGGGGGCTTTATTAGCAAATATACCTTTCCGCACGGGGGATATACGTACTCGTATGCTGGATGAGCCTTTTTTATCACCGTCGTTGAATTAAACAAAGTATAGCAGCCTGTGGGTCCCATACTGGGATGACGACACGCCCCGAACATTTCCACATTCTCCCGAAAATGTGCGTGAAATCCCGAATCCGGGAAAACTACCATAATGTCCCGCATTTAAAATAATTACTGTAGAGTTATCTCTTTTCGTAAACTAATTTCTTAGTGGAGACACACAGAAAAATATTGGCCGGTTTTTTTGTTTATTAAATTAGGAGACCAATGTTGTTATGTAACCGCGAATTATGTGTGCGTACTACCAATATATACTTAATATAATTTTTCTTTGAGTATGAAGATCCCATATTTCCATACATATCCATACAACGTTTGATGATACCAATAAATTAGAATGCGCAAAATATTTTTCTCAAAAGGGAACCGACTAACAAAATCGATGTCAGAAGGAAGATAATCGTGGTTTGCATGGATTATCCCGTATTACCTCGAATTACCGTGGATTTTCCCAGATGACACCAAATTTCTTTGTATTACCCCAAATTGCAAATTGGCTGTCTGCTTATTGAAGTGGTTTCGCCTTTTGTATTTTCTATGTTCTTCAGAATTGCATTTCGAGAAGTTCTTATGGAGATGGCAATAAACTTTCACGTGTACAATCAGTGTCTAGGATTGTGAATTGATATTAGTGTCTAGGGTTATCTGCTTGTCCCGTTCTTCTTGGGAAGGAAGTCTTCTCTGTACGAGAATATTTTAAAAGGTAAGAATACTAAATTTTTCTAATATTTTCATGGATTCAATAATACTTCCCTGAGTACTCTCCACCTAAATCTAAAAATACTCAAATGATCTTTGGGATAACTATATAAAAATATACAAAGGAGTTATATTTTGGCATGTATACATAGTCGGCCTATGTGAACCTGTAATTATATTTTCTAGAAGTATAATGGAAGATTTCAGAGAAAAACAATTTTAAGTGACATTGGATTAGAGAATTGAAGTGTAGTCATGAAACATATTTGAATGAATCGTATAGTTCTAGGATTCCACTTTTGACTATTATTCCATGAATCAAACTTTTCAGGGACAAATTCGCAGAAAGTATGTCTTTTGTTTCTTTTTAGTAGCCATTTCAGCCACTTTGTCGCAAAGTCCACTTATTTCCAGTCGATTCGTTTCTCGCCCTTTTCTTTTAAGCTCTGTATAAATCTCGAGCCAATCGGGTCTCAAGGGAAGGAAGGGTTCGAGTCTTGGCGGTTCGGGTCCTCGGAGCCGATGGCGCGTGAAACAATTCCCTTTTCGCTTGGACCCTTTAATGGCGTCTGCAGCGCTGCTGTCACGTGCGACTGCTTCCCAAAGTAGCGACCAGGGTCGCCGCTGTCGCAGTCGTCCGCAGAATACCACGAGAAGCGTCACCGAATTTGCATTCTTTCTCGGAATATTCATGCGTGCGATTCACATAAAAGAAGTTTGTGAAGAAATTTGGATCTTAATTTGACGTCTGCTTTAAATTTATATCTACATCTACTGGCTGGAAGAGAAATTAAATAAAATGAGCTGGGAAAGAACAATATAAAATACAGAACGAAGGTCCATGAATGAATAGATTTCTATGTCCCAGTGTGTGAACTGAAATAAAAATTCAAGATCACCATTTTTAACAAAACCTTTTGCTTTTGATATTCCTTCTAGTCGTCTAAATTTTAAACAAAATGGATGCAATTTACACAACCTTTTAAAAAATGGATACAGAATTTTGCCTGAATAATTATTACAATACAGATATTCGATAGCAAAATACAGCAACAAACGTGAAAATTTACTCTGAATTTGTAGAAATACAATGAAACTTTCTGGTTATTGGAGGTTTGAAACGTATTTTCTCGCTCTAAAATTGGCTGATCTCCACATAACGAACATGCGCCTAATCTAAAATGTCTTTCCGTGGGGTGAAAATAAATTGTCAGCAGTGTTTAAAAGACGGAATAAAAAAGGAAATAAACGAAAACGAGAAGCGATAGAGAGAAGATAAATGTGTGAAGAGGAGTTAAAATAGGAAAGATAAAGATCGGCGCAGGACAACCGGACGGAAAACCGCATAAATAGAGAGTGTTAAGAGAAAAGACAAACGAGCACCAAAGGTCACCAGATGCGTGCGAACTAAAGACGTGAATAACGCGCTTGGGGATATTTATCAGAGCTTGGGGATGGTAGGAGGGGAGGAACGGTGGCTGGGGTGGAATGGGGTGGGGGGTGGGGGAAGAGGGACGAGACACAAGTTGTGGAACAATAGCGTAAATCACAGCACGCGACAGAAGGCCGAGAGCGGTCCAGTGCCAACCCTTGCGTCCAGCAATTCACAACACAGTGGGCACGTTCAGTGATTTCGAGAAATAAAATAAAAATGAGCTCACTACTCTTAATCAGATATAATAATAATAATAATAATAATAATAATAATAATAATAATTTTATTCTCAAAAACAGTACAAACTGCGTATGTCCACGTGGAGGACAATAAACTAATTTCCTTTCAAGGGAAGCAAGCAAGGGACCATCCTATCAATTCTGATCAAGATTCTAAGGCAATGGAGTTGAAAATTTTAGCAACTCCTAAATAAGATAAAAAGTTCGCTATGTGTTATTATGTAATATTAATAGAATATGAACAAATTTGTAATTATCACAGAAAATTTATTTCACAAGTATCTATTATTATCGAACCATAGATTATTCGGAAAATAGTCGAAGTATTAAAATAACACTGAATTCATAATTCATTGTTTCCATAGACGCCGTCATTAATGAGACGTGTAGGCAAGAGCCTAGAGAAGAACATAAAGAATCCGCCTCTATCGAAAGGAAAACCGGAGAAAAAACCCGGGCCAGAATGAACCAGGATAACAAATATGACTCGAGTTTTCCTCCGGTTTTCCTTCGGGGGGAGGAGCATTTTATATACGGACTCCTTAGGTTCTTGCCTAAGGGTGACGGTCTCAGTACTTTTATAACTAATTCAAATTTAGAGTTGTTTTAATACTTACGATTTATAATAATTCAAAGATTTGATGATGATAAAATATGTATTTGTATTTTGTTGCTATTCTGTTGATATTGTAACATGTAGCTAACTATTTTTACTCTCGGATTGGTCCCTCGCTTGCTTCCCTTTATTGTCCTCCATGTGGTCATACGCAGTATTCAACTGCTGTTTTGACGATAAATCAATCATTATTAAGAACATTGTTCTTATTTGGCACTAAAGCCCTTTGTGGGCTTTGGCCTTCGCGGGGGGTAGAGCTCGCGCGATTTCTTGACCCCGGCCCTCGCTCCGACCGGTTCGACCCCAGGATATATCCGTGTATTCATTTTATAGCAGGCTGAGTAGGCCTGGGAGCCAGTCTGGATGTTGAGTGGTGATGAAAATCCCCACCTTACCGGGGATCGAACCCAGACCATCCAGCCAGCAACTCAGTGCTCTATCTACTGAGCCACGCTTATGAAATATATGCATAACGAATATATCCATGTCAGTCAAACCGTCTCACTTGAGTCTGTAAGGTGCGTCCACGTGGTTCACGAAGGGAAGAGCTCCTCAATTTCTTTGCCTCGGTACAAGCAGATAGAGCTGTGGTTAGTTTTCTGCTCCGATCTTTTTGACTCCAGGAAAGACCCTGCACTCATTTAATAGCAGGCTGAGTAGGTCTGGGAGTATGTCTAAGCTTCAGGTGTGAGTTAAATTCCAAAATTATAGCAGGTATCGAACAACGAACGTCCAGCCATCACCTCAGCGTTCTAATCACTAACTTCAAGACCTATGTAGAGTAATTAAATATTTAAATTACCGTAACGTGGAAGTTCTTATATAACATAGATAGTGAAAATAATGAATAAATACGGTGGAGGGATTCGGACAAAGCAAATGAATTACTAATGTTACGAAGATATTGTACAAGACTTGATATAAATTTAAAGCGATATGTGTATTGATGTTCGAATGAAGTGTAATGAAGATATTATGAAACTTATAGTAAATAAATTTATTGCTTCCACACTGTGAAAACAGTATTTTCCTTCAATGTTGAGAATAATCAACGTGCATGACAAGCCGAACCCACCACTCGTCATTATTGGATAATTTTTGATTTACAGTTTTTTGTTCAAACCTAGAAATGTTGTTCTGTTAATATATTTTTCGAAATAAGTAAAAATAAATTTAAAATGAAACACACATTTTATTGTTTAATTGTTAATGTTATTATACGTAGCTCTTGGTTAGATTTCACCCCTGAATGCTCTTTAGGTTTTCGCTTCAAGCTTCAAGCGTGGATATATCCCGGCATCGATGACAATGTGTCTGTTCTTGACAATCCAGTCCTTAATATATTGATAATGGAACACAAATGAGAAATAATTAATTGTTCGAGTGAACCACGAGTTTCGTTTACTGATTAGCTCATAGAAGAAATAAAGACTTAAAATTCCTTNCATCCCCGAGAGCGCCGGGGGCTTTGTACGCGGCCGCCGTCATGACAGACGAACGCCGCACCGCGCCACGAGTCGTCCGATGGGAAACAGCCCTAACACGTCGGACGGGTGAACGCCGATGAGAGCGAACACGCGTTTACACTAGATGCGGATGGCGATTTGTACTGCTTTGGGATAAATGCGAAAACAAAATCAAATAACAGCCCCAAGATGAATCAAAATACAATATTCTCTAAAAATATCCCTGTTCAGTACTTGAAAGCAAATTGCTTTGTTTTATACTCACGAATATGATTGTTGTAAGCTGAAATATTTCGAACTTACCCTTGGAATACGGTTTACGACATAAGAATGACTCGTTCCCCTTCGTTAGTGATTACTTCATGTGTGAAAGACAATGACTACACTCATATATTTTTTTCCGTGTATAAATCACGTGGAGAAGAAATGTGACAACTTTCGATCAGATGAAAATGGCGACGAACCGTAAATTGAACCCGAGACTCCTGCATTGATCGCAGGGGTGTTAACCACTACACTACCTGTTCGCCTTACACAAGTGTACACCACTTCCAGCCCGACCATCCCAGGTCTTCCGGGGTTTAGATCTGGAGGGAAGTGGTGTACACTTGTGTAAGGCGAACAGGTATACTGGTTAACACCCCTGCGATCAATGCAGGAGTCTCGGGTTCAATTTCCGGTTCGTCACCATATTCACAATGACTAAAAGGTTAATAAGAAGGGATCAATAATTTCGTTGAACCAGTAGGGAGGCCGCTGGCCACCTGTCTAATAACATTATCTCAAATCCGACATTAGTGAAAACGTCTCCCGTCCCAAATCTGTAACATACACTTCCTTCAAAGGACTTGTCTTTTCAGATAATAATCATTAAATATTGGCACGGGAAATGTTATTTGTTTAAGGTAACATTTTGAAAATATCCCTTTTTCTCCCGTCATTCTTAACAAATTTTTCGTATTAATGAGGTACTATTAGAAATATTATTTTCTGGACTATGGAGCAATCGTTTTATTATATTATATGCATGCTCCATTAAAAATGGTTTAAGTGTTTTAACATATAGGTTGAAAGAAAACTGTCGTAAATAATTAAGGTATCCGGTGACGCTACAAACCGCTCAAAATTCAAAAGACCGAAAATATTATAATTAATTCATAAAATAACCCGCAGATGACGCTAATTACGATTAGATATTTACTAAACCCACTTTTATTATTGAAATAAATAAATTTTTCATCGAAAAATCAGTTGTCCATCATTTCCGTTGTACGAACCAAGGGCAGTGGCATATTTAGTGCTTATAAAGAAGCTCTTAAATACAGACCTACTGTAATCAATGTATTATTCCAAAATGAATCTTAGGAATTATGTGAAGTCAAGATTCGAAATTAATAATAACAAAAGTATTAATGACATTCCCGTCCATGGAAAATTCGCCACTACCCGAAGGAAAGCCGGAGAAAAAACCGTAGTAGAGTGGGATTTATTCATTACGTTTAAATGCCTTTAAAAATGAATTACTGGATAAACTTTCCATGTACCAAGGACTTCTTCCACAGATACTGATTTCAGGTGATTTTCCTTTTCCGAATGTGTTAGCGGTTAACTTTAAAAATACCGTAACCTTTTAACCGTTTAAGGGAATTTTCGAAGTTTAAAGATCCATCAAACGGAATATATTTTCGAACGGGACAAGCATTCTGTATCCGAATATACGTAGATTTTCGATTATGTGAACATTAATTGATGTGAAAACCATGATTAAAAACAATTTTTTCTTCGTGATTTTTCCTCCACTACAATGTATATACTCAACATGTTGTCACCAAACACGTTTCCAACATCCATCTCAAACGAAGCGTTTGTTCGTCATTGTGAGTAGGCTTTAACGTCTCCTTTAGTCACCTAAGTTTTGCATTGAGTAGCGCGTATTTTCCCCTTCAAGACACATTCTCTGTCTCGTCGCGTACTTTTCGAGTTTAGCAGACACAAGTTGCTTATCTCTGAGATTTGCGCTTCCAGTTCTCAGATCTTGCTGCATTTCTCACCCGAAATGACTGCGGAGCATTTTGCTCGACTTGAGTTGAAGATACGACTGGGAGCGAAGAAAATATTTTGAAACGATATAATTAAACTACGTTATAAAATTAATATTGCATTCATTTGCATTTTACGACTCTTGAGTAAATTTTCGAATTTATATCCTCGAATATTCGTTCTAATATTGTAATATAATTTTATTTAATATGATTTTTAGTTTGATAATAATACGTACTTGTAAAATGAATTACAAGTGCCGAACTACTTTTATTGTTAAGACTACGTGGAAATGTTAAATCCACCTCTGCCTTACGGCCCTTGATCGGAATCGATGGGATGGTCAGGTTTAGTTTATTTCATAAATATTGATGAGAACCTATCAATATTTTGAAGTCATAAGTATCATTTCATTTTTCAATGCTACAAATATTTTGTATGGTTTCGTAATATTTCGTTCCAGATTAATTGTTGAACGCACCCCTTATTGATGAGGTACATTTGTTTTAAGAGAGATTCATTGATCATGTGATAGATAGTGATTATCACGACTGAAGTTCTAAATCCAAACAAACCTTCATTTCCTTTGAAATTAATGCGTCGTGATGTTTCATTGTAAACAAGCACGTGGTCTTGTAATTGGAAAATGGTATCGTAGGGCAATTCACTACTTGTTTGCTTCATATATTAAATCAAAAGAAGCACGATGAAAGAAAGTTTCTGACATTGTTTAGTGATCAGTCAATATCGTGTCGAAATTATGATTCGGGAAGTCAACAAAACGTTTTCACCTTAGAAGAATATTCATGTTTGGTCGGAGGAATCTGATATATTGAGAGGTTACTCTTCTCGGCTACTTGGCTCTCTGTCAGTAGCATATCTGCAAGTAATGAGACCGGGGACCGGGTTCTTTTTGGAAGGTCGCTCCCCTACATTCAAATACCGGAACTTTTTGAAACTGACAACAACAAAAATTAAGATTGAGTATTTCATTATTTAATACATTCGAATTATATTTAATAATATTATATTTAATAAAAAAGTTTAAGGATTTATTTAAGTTCAAATTTACGATTTCGTGTGATATTGGTGATCCGTTTGGGGGTCCCTCGCAGGATTCAAGACTTACGACTTTTAATGGGCGAACAGAATATGCATGTATTTTTGTTTCGGCCAACGAAGAACCACGATGACGAGTGTTAGTGAGGCTCATTTCTGTACGACTTTACTTACTAGACACATCGTACCTTTTTGGGGAATAGATAGAATCTAAATTGCTGTATCCGGGTATTACAACTACGCTTGTTAGCCGCAGAGGATGGATTTTTCATACGTCACAGCTATTTGAACTGGGACAAGGATATGAAAAGCTACAAATTTTATCTTGCCCCGCCCGGATATCGAACCCGGTATGACTTGGTGACGAGCAATGTGATTTTATAATCATAAAATATATAATATTCATCCGTTAAAGGCCGTAAGTCTTGAATTATTAAATTGTTTTTACTTGTATGAAAACTCTTGCTTATTGTGGGATTCGAGTGATACAAACGATCGGAACCAATACAAGCGAATGATTTCATTGATATCGTTTTGAAAAATATATTATTTTGGGTGTAGGTGATAAGAAAATAAACAGTCTCGCCGCAGAATATGGGATAGATGAGCAGTATTTGATGAAATCTGATAAAGTACGTACTGATGGATGTATTTTTGGGAATGTGAGGAATAAAGTATTTTCAGTATAAGAGCATTACACAAAGGATCATATTTTCAAAAACTGAACGTTCCCATTATCTTAAAGAATTATAAGACATTAAGGGAGATGACGATTTTTAATGTTCATGGAACATCTTCGTCATTGACGTTAGTACAATATGGGCGTTTCTATCAAGAACTGCGGTGTTGGAATATACATAACAAACCTTTTAATTATGCTGTATTTATTACATTCACATGTTTCTATGTGTTTTATAGAAAGTAACTTCAATGAATTACTTTGGTACTGGTGTGGGAGGTCAAATAAGAACTACATCATCACATGCATTCGAAGAAATTAGTCGTTCAAAACAGAAACAACCATTTGATCTACAGAACTAATGAAAATAAATCATTCCACTTTCAAAAACCAGGAAAATGCCAGTCGTCTTAGTCTGAGTGTCTTCTCAACTTCTTAAGCGGCAGGATTTTCAGAAGTTGCGGCAGTCGCTGTCGTGCGGTCAGTTCCTGTTGAACTGGCATCAGATGACTTCAGTTCCTGTACGCCGAACCAAGGTGCGCGTTTCAGAAGCTCAGCCCTGAAACAAAGAGAACAATCATTGGAGCGGTTTTTTTTTTCTTCCGAAAAGTGTAACCTGGAATCAGGCGTTGACGTAGAGATTCCGGGAAATAAAGTGGACCATTGGACATGGCCAGTGACATATCCAGGATTTTATTTTGGAAGTGACTTAGATCACCGAGGGTATGGAAAATTCGTAAAAATTGGTAATGGCGCAAAATGATGTATATTAATATAATATTTTTTACAATTGTAAGAATTTTTTTACAATTGAAAGAATTGTTAGATTATTTTTTACAAGATTTATTTTGGAATTTTCTTCCATTTTAAGGAGAGGGCTTAAGAGAGAAAGCTCCCCCACCTCTTTTCGACGTGCC
Organism: Laupala kohalensis; assembly: GCA_002313205.1. Taxonomy (NCBI): domain Eukaryota; kingdom Metazoa; phylum Arthropoda; class Insecta; order Orthoptera; family Trigonidiidae; genus Laupala; species Laupala kohalensis. The sequence goes on from NNCF01136509.1 coordinate 108,633, forward strand.
TGAACCTAGATTTGAAGCATAGCTGTGCCCACGACAACAAGCGCTTAATTTCTTACGAACAGCGGGAAACAGAAATGACTTCCTCCAAGTTTTTGTAAAAAAGTAGTTTCAACAAATAAGTATCTAAAATCTGGACTGCCTTGGAGATGCCAAATTGAAGACAACAGAAAAATGGATGAAACGTCAGATTTTAAAATTTCGACGTGGTATTATCTAGACTGTCCATCTTTTCATTAACCTGCCCACAAAAGCCGTCGTAACCATCGTTATCTATCCATAGTCTCAAAGATATTTTTTAATGTGCTGGAATTTTTTATTGAAAATAGTATGATAAATATTTTAAAATACTGGTTCATGTACAAGAGTTATTTGTGCATGATCTTCCATTCGTCTTTTTTGTTTTTGTAGGAAATAATCTTGACAATATAGTGGGGATACTTATATTTTCTTCGTCATTACAATATATGTATATTTTTTTTTCTTTACAAGTATAAACATGAGGCATGTTTAAATGTACAGCTTCTTCAATTAATCTAACTATGTCCTGTTTAGTTGTTGTAAGAACAGCAATCAAAATTTATCTTCTAAATAATTACTTTAAGCAAGATATATGCAATTCTTGAACGTTCCTTGACAGTAAATTTGATTAATAGAGTATATTGTGAATTTTCAACATTATTTTGTTATATCGGGTAGTTCAATATAAAATTACCTGAAACGTGGGTGATTGATGGCGTACACCCACGGATCTATGCAAGATACAATCTTGCAGAACAAAGCAGGGATCATTGTTGACATGGGAGTCAGCAAAGCCCTGAAACAATCATAAAGAAGAATGAAACCGATATCAAGAAAAATAAGCAAAGATTGTTTTACAATAAATTATTTAAGGAGTTTATTATTCACCTGTTTCCAAATGCTCCAATTATAGCTACAGTTGCATATGGTGTCCAAGAGCACAAGAAGAGGAAGAAAATAGTGAAAGCAACCTTTGCAATACGAATTTCCACAGACTTTTGTTGGGCGTCCTGATTAGCCTGCAGGGATTTCACGTTCATTTTCCGTGCCTGTCGAATATTAAGTTAGTATTTAGTTGGCAAGTATACTTCCATAATATTTTAAATTTTAACTGATATGTAACTGAAATAGATATCATTGGTTTTTAATTATTGGTTTTAACATACAATCCAAGATATGATTAAAAGTACTTTGTTTTTTAGTTGATATATAAACAATAGAAATTAAATCGTGAAAATGATTATAATAACTTTAACATTGTCCTAACTGTCCTTTAGTATGGTATGTTTTGTCTACTAAGGGTGTCTGTTAGTGTGATCAGAGTGATAAATATGTATGTTAATGTGAAATTATTATGTTATGTGTTTTTATTTGCCCTGAAGAAGAGATCAACCATACCTCGAAACGTTGACAAATAATGTAATAAACAAATGTAATTAAAGAAAAGTTGTATACCAGTACTTCTGCTTTTNAGAAGAGATCAACCATACCTCGAAACGTTGACAAATAATGTAATAAACAAATGTAATTAAAGAAAAGTTGTTTACCAGTACTTCTGCTTTTGAAATTTTTGTCTAAAATTGAGACACACAGTGATTGGAAGAAGTTATTTATTGAGGATATAAAAGACAAAATCAGAAATTCTTGGTTGTTTAGTTGACAAGGTTTCTTCTAAGCTTCATGTAACTTATACCAGACTAAAAAGAAAATTGTTCATCCCGCATAAAACGCATTGAGAATTATTGATTTTTTCGTTAGTTTCGAATGAGGTATCACAATAAACTCAACTTCTTTAAAAAAAGGGAAAAATAAATAAATTAAAACTTGTTACATATGGGGGGGGGGATAAGAAACGTGACAATATTCCAATCAGATTACGACTGATGTAAGATATGTACAAACCTAATAGTATTATGCGTGTTCAGTTTTAGCTATAAATTTACCTGTTCTTGCAGCATCTTTTCGTGCAAGCGTACTTGTTTGAAGAGTTTGCAGTAGAAGAAGATAATGAGCAGTAAAGGAAATGCGTAAGACCATGTGAATATCGCCGCGGTGAAGACTCGAGTGTCTTCATCATCGGTCAAGAAATCGAACGAACAAGTTGTCAGAAGACCCTCTGTAACATGTCGATAAAGAAATATTGATTATGGCGATGTAACAGAAAAAAACATGCAATAGTGCACATAGAATCTCTACAGATTGGGTACAAATAATTTACAGTTGAAGCGAAAAGCTCGACAACTCCGGTATGATGTTCTTATTCATTTTATTGTATTTTTATTACATTGTAATCGAATTTCATCACGCTTTTATATTTGATTCGAAATATTCTAATAATTGCGCTACATATGACTGTGTTAGTCTTCGCAATTTTGGACATAATATATACGAATCAAAGATTGTGAATTTTAGAAAATACCCATTGAAGGAACAATTAATTGTAAATTCTCCTACTATTATCTTCCATCACATAATGTAATTAAATGAATAATTAATAACTTAAGACCTTTCATGGACGAATAATATTTATATTTTCTGTGAAGAGCTCACAACATTTCGACTTGGATTAAAGTCGTCGTCATGTGATCAAGTATTAACAAATTATAACAATAAACTTAACAACAGGACAAATTGACATGATATAAACATAAATATAAACACAAAATATGTTTACAAAAAGCAGAAATACAAACGTTATAATATTGATGTATAAACCTGATAGTTTTTCAGTGTCTGTGCGTTAATTCCAACTCCCGTGTGTATTTTTTTTATAAATATCATTTCTGATATACAATGTTTGTAATAATTAACTTCTTTGTCAGAAAATCAATAGTTCTCTGTTATTTTAAAATATTATTTAATTATATCAGTTTTTTGTTATAATTCGCTGAAGTAGACATTTCTTTGTGAATTCTACAAAAAAAACATTTGTCATTAAAAAATCACCCTTAAGATTTTTATTTCCACCATTACGCGTGTTGTAATAATCGACAAAAAATAATATCGACACGCAAAATAATTTCGATTTTTTTTGGTTCAAAGATTCTATTGCTAATGCACGGAGAATTGTTGTATAGTATGGGAATGACTTATTTACCAGGCACATATCTGCCCCAAACTCTTAGTAGTGGCAGGAGGGAGAAGGGCATGGCCCATGCCCATACGCCGACAATAAACGCCAGCGCATGACCAAACTGCAGTCTTCCATCAAGTGGGAAGGAGATCGTGCTGGAAAAAAGGTGAAAAAGATATCACATTTGTTACTTTGTGTGCATCAAAAGGACGACTCTTCAGTATTTGCAATTCATATACTTAGCTCATTCGTACTATTGTATCACGATAACAGTACAAAAATATAACTCTATAATAATAAAAATTCCTGAATCTCAGTCTCCAAATATAATATTTTGTAAAATGATTTGCCCTGACTCAGTATGATCTAGGGTATGAATCCATTACATCTACGTGACTTGTTTATTAAGCTATGAAGTTCCAAAAATGTAATGATGTTTCCTGAATTAGCAACATTTAGAGGCAGTATTCTCGCGAAATCAATGCCTACAGAGATGAAGTAAAATAGTGACACTATAAGAAATATACTATGATTTATATTGTATTTCTGAGTAACGTTTAGTTTTTCGTTCGTTTCTGCAATGAATAGTTTCTCAATTCAAGGACTTGTAAAAATAAAAAAATCTTAAATAGTGTACCACTGATAAAGATATTTTCTTACCGATATCTGTCGTAAGCAATTGCAGCGTTGTTGATGGCGGATCCAATTCCTGAGACTGCTCCCAGCAGAGCGTAAATGTCACATCCCATTTCCCAACCGATCGGTCGTTGGTAGAAGAGCGAACTCAAGATAAACATAGGCATCTCCATCATCATGAACAAGTCAAGCAGAGCTTGGTTCACGACGAACATGTTGGACGGGGTTCGCAGAGCTTTGGTACTGTGATTCAGAGATGTCCATATCAGATTTAGAGAATTAACCGTAACCAAGGATTTATTAACATTTATTTTTGCAGTTCTTTTTTGTATGTCCACACCCAAAACAACTATGCCAAAATAAGAACAGGTTAAAAGCATACTCGAATTCACTTAAGTAGAGCATGAGTAACATTAGATACTGAGTTGTATCTTTTTTATTATATATATATATATATATATATATATATATATATATATATATATATATATATATATATATATATATATATATATATATANAAAATCTAATTTAAAGAATAGTGAAAAAAAGAAGTAAACTTACGATCCAAATATCCAGAGGACAATGCCATTTCCGATACACGACAGAACCATTATGATGAAGTACATAAATGCAAACCAATAGTGCCAATATTTGCTCGGAGTTTCATAGCTCCTCCAATGAGGATGGACGAGTTCGATGTGTTCGGCCGGTATGTTCCATCCCAACATTTGCGCCACATAACTACAAGCACAAAATAGTTTAATGTATGAAACTAATAGTTAAAATGTTATCTGAAGTTCATTTGGGTTAATGATCAGAAGTTGTTAAAAGAAGAACCTAGTGTAGAAATTTAAACAAAATGACTGAAATTTATTTCAGATTTCTGCTTTGAATGATATGAAAAAGACGAAGTTATTTGCTTTCAATACTAGATCGAGATTCTAGACATTTTAGAACTATTATAAATGTATTGCCGCGTGGATGTTGCGTACGGACTGGGGAGTCGAGGCGGGTGGTGTAGTGGACAACGCGCCTGCGACGGAGCAGGAAGTCACGAGTTTGAGTCCCAGTCAGTCGCAATTTTCACATGGCTGTTTACGATGTATTTTAGAGTTAGTTCGAGAAATTAAAACCCAACTGTACCTCTCGTATGGCAGAGCAATGGGCGCCGCTTCCAGAATGAATGTCGAGTTGAATAACGAGTCCATGTCTGCTGCGTAGTTCCTCCCACCGGCTGGATATGCTGGTCTAGAGGGCAGCAACTTCTCACCTGGCTTGACTCTGCCCCATCGCCCACTATTTATACGGACATACGCTTTTTCTAGAGGTTTCATTCTATCGCATTAATTCCGATGCATCGAAGCCTGTGGGAACGCAGTAAACGGATTCCGGAGGCTTCTACCTGTCTTTGTGCACGCAACTGTCCCACACCATGTACTAGATCCTCCCGTGATTCGAGGTCGATATCAGATTTCGTCGTGAGATGTCACGTTATACGTCGTCTAACTAAATTACAGTGCAAGATACACACAACGATATGGAAGTTGTTCTTGCTATTTTGCATTTTTTAATTAAAAATCATACCCTCTTGACCTCTTGTTAATTTTACTGTTAAAATTTCTTGGAATTAGGACACAAATTCAAGAAATAAAAATTGTCTTTGAAATTGCCAATGTCTTATATATGTATCTATCTCTCTCTCTCTCTCTNGACAACTTAGAAGAGAATTTCATTTTTTAACTTGTAACCTAATCCCAAAAAAGACAGTTTATTAGTTAGTTTTTTTATCATATTTTAAATCGTAGGAACTGGTTTCGATACTCGTTATCATGGTATCGAAAAATCGTTATACCCTGCATTTCTCGATTATAGCACTCGATACGATTAGAGTATAAATATATTGGATTGAATGTGCAATGTTTTTTACAAATATTTTTTAAACTATAAACGTTTTGCCGTGACCTAATTACTGTTCCGATAATAAAAATAACATTGCAAGCGCAAGAAAATCAAGATATAGCTATACTAATATTACCGAAGGAATAATTTCATACTTCTTTAGAAAGATTTACATTATTGAAATTATTAAGTTTTTTGAGCGAATAAAAATAATTAAATTCAAATTTAACAAAGGAACATAATTTAACATATAAATATAATATGTCCATATTTTTGTCAACATTACCGAATAAATGTTCTTTCTTTGCTATGTAATTTTATATATTCATTACAGAAACCAAAATATATGATATAGCAAGAGTAGGCTGTAATGAACCCAATCGTGGTGGACTTAAGAAGAAACCGATTTTTTCTAGATTTCTTTATTTATTCTAACAAAAATTTCCACTTAAAAAGTATAAACGTGTCTGCCGTTTCTGTTTTTAAATACCATGATACAAACATCAATTAACAATTGAACATATTTAATGTCAGAGTCGAAGATCAAATGGTATTAAATTTATTTTGGCGTTTACGTGTAATTCGATGATATTTTGGAAAACGTTGTGATTGAAACGATAACGTTTAGAGAGGAAAGCTCTCGACCTTACGAGATATAGTTGAAGGGCTGTTTGAAGGTCTAGGACGGTTGAGTGACTTTATGATATATCATTCACTTATAGACCACTTGCTAAGACGATTTGAATCTGCTTTTTCTAGTCACGCACTAATTCTTTCGTAATATATTTATTTGAAGGAGTTGCACACAAACGTGTTCAAATAGCATTTTCAGAAGACAAAAATATACCACAAATCAGCGTAAGTAAAAAAGTGTAGAAGTCAGGTAAATGACTTGCATTAGTGTCCATTTTGCAAGTTTTCGCGGTGATTTAAGTGTATAATAAATATTCCATGTGGTGGTTGTACAATGAATCGAAGTCTATTTAGATTACTATTCATATTTTACAAATGTTTCTTGATTTTTCTTCGCCATGAACTCTGTGTCTACAGAGGAAAGCGTTTCTATCTTAAACTATCCGCTATCATGCCCCATCATCTTGCACGATGTCTCCGCGCTACCTTTGAATTGTAAATACCGTTTCCTGTGAATAAGTTTTCTTCCAAAATAACTTCAAAATAAAAAAAAAGTATTAAATAATAGAAATATGTAAGGTTATTTTAAATTATTACAATATGTGTGTTCTTCTCGAAGAACTTACTCTTCAAAATGTTTTTTGTGACCCCTTCATATCCATTTGTTTAAAAAATGTTTAACTCTTTTATAGACTTCACGAGAGAAGACCCACCATTCAATATGTATAATATATGAAAGATCCTGCATCATTGCGATAAAGAATGGTTTCTCACACATTTCAATGAAAACGATCTGATGATTAATCGTGTTCATCAAAGACTTGTCAGTAAATAAAGCAAAAAATATTTTAAAAAATTACTTGTCACAATGGTAAAAATGAATGTACGGAACGAGTTAATTAAAAAAAAACTAATTCCCTCTTGATTGATCTCGTTTCCTTTTTCATTGCGTTCTATATATCTTGTTTGCACGAATAAATACGTGAGATAAATTTCTATACGTTTGTGGATGATGTATGTAGGAATTTTTCATTGTGTAACTCGTCGTTGTAAGCCTCAAACAAATGTTTGTCTATTTTCTCATTCACAAAGTCAATTTGAGAAACCGCACCTAATATTTTTTTTGTGTGGTCACTGGTTTAATTCAACATGGTTGGGGTGAGATTGAAATTCTGATTTACATAAGAGTGGCGTTAACTGTTTTCGGATACGAACGGGATGTAATGAAAATTGGATTTTTGTTTGTGTTTAATCTCAAGCTAGAAGTGTAATTACACGAAAGGAGAACATTTGTTTCGCCATTAGCTCGAACAAACAGGAAAACGTTTAAATAAAAAAAGAGTTGATGATAATTAAGTGACGAACGTAAAGGATATTTTGCACAACAAATTTTTAATAGTGTATAAAATACAACAAAAGAAATTGAACAGGAACTTAAGGAAACTTACATCTCCACATAAAATGAGAAAGTTCTTTCGGACATGATACTCGGGAGATGAAGGGGTTTCTGGGAACTCAACTCACCCTCCCCACTCAATCACCGGGTTGGTGACCGGTCGGTGACCGACAATGACTCACCTACTGAGCACTGTCCTACACAACTGGAACATTTTTATTTCAAGTTAAAATTAATTTTTTTTGAGGTTTTTGAACTCTGAAGATCTAACGAAAATTAGTCCAAACGGTTACCCAAATGCGTTCCAAGTGAGTCAAATCACTAAGACGTACATTTGATTTCTTTATGTTTATACCTATTGTTATAAAACACAACAAAATGAATTATTATGGAGAAAAAACATGATTTAATTCCTATCTATTAGTTAACTATACAGAACAAACAATGTTCAGGAACTCGCTTGGCTGGTTTAAAATACATAAGAGCATTAAGTACGAACACGTAGGTTTCGTGATTTATGCATCTCACTTCGGAAAAAGTGAAATATCTTTCTCAGATGTCCCGTGACCTAGAGATCAAAGTGATGTAAAAACAACTACGGAAAATTTACTACGAATCAAAGTAGTTTTCCATCACTCTCGTGATTTAAACGTTGGTCTATTTTTGGAATAGGTGTTCCCTCCATAAGACGCAATGTATGACACCATCAATTATAATTACAATGATTTCATTTAAATGGCCGGTTAGGTATGTTTTTCTAACGTTGACCCACAATAAGTATATGCTACTCTGTTAATTTACGCCGATTTAATTCTACCTATGCTTACTACCTTTAGATGCCATTAATAAATTACGTCATTAGTTTTGACCGATTTTCATACCTTGGATATGTGGCACTATCCCTATGTAAATCTGAATTTTAATCTCTCTCCAACTTAAACCAGGGTGCTGCATCAGGACTATAAATTGCATTGTCTTGAGTGACTGACTGACTCATTTATTTATGACGGGATTTGCTTTTGTGTCGGTATAAAAAATAATCCCTATTTTAAAAATGTGGTTTGGGGTGAAATGTAATTTTTCGAATTTTTGTCATATCTTACGAAATAACAAAGGTACCGTAAAGATTTTCGAACGCAAATGTTCTATTATTTTCTTCACTAAGTTGTTCGAGGGGTCAAGCGATATTCTAATTCTAAATACTCCCGTTGTCAGGTCAGTTAAGTCATATAACTGGTTGACTCATTCATCAATGGAAAGAGGAAATATTAAAGATACCAAAATTTGAAATGTTATTGTTTTTTTAAATAGAGATTCGTTAAGAAAAGATGCTTCGAGTATGTAGTTTCGGGGTCAATTAGGGGAATTTGATTTTTATTGTTGATTTTGCTCATCTCACGAATTAAGATATCACTGTTTTTGTATATGAATGTATTATATTTGTTCATACTAAATTTCATGAAACTATTTAAGAAAACAGTGTTTTCCTTTTTATTTCAGGAGTATGTTCGATTCAAACAAATTTATTACCACTCGGTGCAACAAATATTAGACGTCATTCGTAAAACGAACTGCCTCATTTCTTTTGAATATCCTTTACGTAAATAATTCCATGTACTAGTTTAATTAGATATGAGTATTTTGGATGTCAGAAATTATTTCCATTTATTTCCATTCATAATAAATATGCTTGAAAATTCCATATTTTAATTCATAAATGAAAAGAGCGTGAAATGTGGTTTCATCGAATTTTTGCTTGATATCAACATAGTTTTTGTATGTTATTGTTGACAAAAATATTACTATAAATTAAAACAAGAGTAGACAACAAAGCTCCCATGTCGAACTGGATGGGGTCAGCTAGTTACTTTCCAACTATACAGAATGTATGTGGGAAGTATTGTAATAGGGCGAAAAATAAATTTCGAAATCACTTCAAATCTTTACGAATTGGCTCCAGGAGAGGTATTTTCAAATTTAGGCGACGATGTCCGATGTAGAATGTGCGTATGTATGTTAAGAATTTTGTTCTCCCTATAACTCAGGAACAAATTAATGCATCGAAACCAAACTTGAAATTTGACTTTGAATGGATTGGGAATTTCTGGACAGCTCATACCGACTTCATTTATACTCCGCACTTCACTTCCCGTTTCTTAAAATTCGAAATTTTGAAAATATGTATACAAGCATTTTAATTGCTTGTTAAATTCCACGTACAGATTGCTTAACCGATTGTCCGTACGTTGCACCGTTTACGAGGTACAGTATAATTGTTATATTCAGATGTGAGTTATCTTGTGGGCGCCTGATTTACTTCAGCCTGTAAGGCATTTGCAAAGAGCTTAAGAAGGAAGATATTTCGTACAATCGGTATTTGAAGAATATGTTAGTAAGGAGTATTCTATGTCACATTTTGAGAAAAATACAGTTTAACCGATTTATCTTATAATTATGTCCTCGCATTTGCTATTTATAATATATTATCATTTCTATTGTTATGAGTTATAATTGAAAAGTTGAGTGGGGTGGGGTGCACACCAGTTATTTTTTAGATAGGGACCTGAAAAATGACCATCGGCATGGTCTTCCACAATTACCAGGCTGGCCTGTAATGCTTGGCTACTCCGGTCTCGTAGATCGGCCGGCCAAAAGAGAAATATTTCAGTTATCACGTCCGTTCATTCATTCAAATTAGTAATTCGTTTAAGTTTATACTCACTCCGGGGGAGGATGAGGATACAATAAAACAAAAAAAAACTACTCACCACAAGTCCAGATGCAGAGTGGGTTCTTTTGGGAAGAAGCGGGATTCCAAGTGGAGAAGAGCAGTATAGATAAGACGACTGCCGTTCTCCACATAAATACCACAACCCTTAAGGTAAATAGTCCGCTGCCACCAGCTCGGTTTCCAGGGCAATTAAGCACATGTGTAATAACGATGTTTAATGATTTAATACAATTAAATAGAAATCTGAGCATTTACAAACTTGCATAAACTCTCAAAATCATCAATACAAACATAAATCTGTCATTACACAGTTAATGCTATCACAAATAAATTGAGTTGAAGACAACAAATACGGAAAACCTCTGAATCTCCAAAATTATAAGTGCTTTCGAATAAACAAACTGTTACAAGTTACGTCATTCACAACTAGCAGTAAGTGCGTCTAGACTACCACTGTAGTTTATTACTGGTCTTGACGTCCGTTTAATAGCCAGGTCACATCCTAAGTAACCTGCGGACTCAGATCACACAGCCAAGTCCTCTAAGGTCGTCAATCCTCCCAATATATACGGAAACGGAGGTCACGTGACCACGCCTTCGCTGCCACAATGAGCACTCCAACCGCTTGTTCACCCCTCGGCCGTTCTGAGAACGTCGTGTCTTCACCGGTAGGACGAGCTGCCGACGACATCAGTCAGGCGTCCGGAGGCGTCCTTCCCGGGATGGCCATTGTCTCGGTATCCGGTGAAAGTACTCCATTCACACGTAGTAGCAGTCATTCTTTCTGAGACCCACCGACATCCCTTAAAGGGTCTCGTCTTGGTCAAACCCTTTCCCTTCAGAAATAATGAAATATCAAAGGTGAGGTGCGCGTGGGTCACATTCTCCGGCTGCATTCTTCGCCCGGCACTCCCTATGTTTTCTGTATTGCAGGAAACGGGTCAGACAATTGCACCTTACAGGGAAAGGCTTAACTTTGAATCCCATGCCCGTCGCACTTCCGTCTTAGCGGCGTCCGGCTAGACTTCGTAATGATCTTCTTAGCAGCATCCGGTTAGTGTAATGCGTAAAAAAAATAATACACAAATCGATAGACTGAACTGGTCCTGATGTTACAGCATCTAAACTATTATTAATATTACCAAATGTAGTATTTTAACAGCATTGTTGGAAATTCATTGTCTTAAAATTAAAAATAATAGGATGCACTAACAATCATTGTGTTATAGTCAAATTTTTCGTCGGCAGGTTTACTTAATACATAATTGTGTTATTTTCAAGAATCAAAAGTTACATTTTAAATCATTACCAAATCCATAAAAAATAGGTCAATTTGCCATAATGCTAAATTGGTTCAGGTTTAAATAATACTTACAATGCATATATGTAGTTGTCAATACCATAGAAGCTAGAAAATTATCGCATGACACCACAGTGAATAAATAGTTACGTAAAGTTCAGTTTCATTGGATACTGGGAAATGAACAGCATCTCAATAACGCACTTAGTTACAATCCGTACGCAATCCACCAGTCACATAAAGACAATGAACATTTGACCAAGCCGGCCAACGGTACCCTGGTGCCACATAACGCATGGTCCAACCTAGTCATTGTAGGACGCCATTCCCTTGGTCGTTGGTGAAGACAGTTGGCGTGCGCGCGCTTAGCGTCACGAGATTTCTGTGATTGGTGAAAGGAAGGTGGACGAGATAATTGGAAAAGTTTCCTCTTGAGAGTGAAAGTGGGTGAGGCGTTGAGCACTGTGGAGGGCAGTTCTTTCTTTGAGGAGAGTTGGAAGAGTGACGTTAATTCTTAATGATGCCATCTTCATTACAACTCCAACATTGTCACTCTCAGATGTGGAAATCTTCGTTTCTTACTTGTTTCAACGGTGATCAAGGAACCAAGATATTGGAGTGTTATGTTTCTTTGAAAAGATATGAAAATCGTACCGAATTATCTCCAAATATTTATATTGCTTCGTTAAAATAATTTTCATTTTATACTAATAAACATTAGATATACCTAAAATATTAAAAAACGTACTAAATTGTTGACGAGTATTAAAATTAATCTTCAATCCATAAGAATACTTAAGGGTGTCTGTCTGACGTTAAATGCCGATAAAATCGGGGGAAAATATGTATATTTCCTTATGCTTCTGCAAACAAGTCCACCATAGCATACAAAAATTAACCTAAAAATAGAACGTCATTAAAAATAGAAGTATTGTAGTAGTTCAATATAAGAGAGAAAGTTTGGAGAAAAAAATTCAATCACCAGATTTAATGGACTATTTGCTTTGTGCAATTAACAAAGGTAAAAAATGTGATTAAATCGTAAAATTTTGACGAATAGTTTATATTTTACAAGCGTTTTAATGAAATGGTGCAACCGCGTCATGGCTCGGAAGCGAAAATTCTACCGACGCGACTCGCGCGTGATGTGTAGTGTACACAGTCAAGTTGTGTAGAAATTTGTATTACTATGAATTTGAAAAATTAGTTAACTGTACATTTTTTTTAAACCAGTGAGCAAAATTATTTTGTCTTAGAATGAAGATGAGTTGTATTTCTTCCTGGGTAAAAAAAGATTAGTCAAAGAATAATTCCAGCCAACGCCGGATAATAAGCTAGTATTTTGAAATAAATTTGATTAAATTAATGACTACTGTTGTGAATGTTTTATGAAATAACTCTACAATATATGATCATTAAATTTAGTTTTGGTTCATTACAATTCGTGTATACTCTAAGTCGTTTAACTTTACCAAAACGAATCACATAAGTTGGCCTGACACGAATATCAAACTTCTACTAAATACGGTAATAATTAATATAAATGTTAATACTAGTCACAAAAGTGACTACTTGCTGTAAACGTATAAAAATTAATACAAAAAAAAAGACACAAGGTTATATTAGTTGCATACATTCGATGCAGAAGGAACTGATGCTATATTTACTTAAGTTTAATCAAATCAAATTGTAACTCGGGGGTACTCTTATCATTACCCTTATGGAAACTGGCGAAGTAAAATTGTTGGCTACACCGTGTATAAACCCTATACCTACTTCAAACCAGACTGGCAATTATTTACTTAATTAATACTTTATTGTCAAGAAAGCAGTTACAAATTTCCTATGACCACGTTGACAACAAAATAGTTTACTGCTGATACTTTATAGTAAACTAAAAAACACGTTTATTTAAAAAAACGAACGATTCCCGTTAGTAATTTTTCTTAGGTTACATTTTCTCTGACTAATATTACATGACTTTTAGTATAGTAATTAGGGAAGGAAGAAAATCGTATAACATAACCCAGGTACATAATCATGAAACTCAACATGATTGCAAAACGTATGAGATCTGTAAAGATCTCGAAATATTTCTTTTTGAGGGGAGGGAGGTATTTCAAATATTATTCCACTGCATGCAATTCGTTCCTGGGTAGTTATTGTTGTTTAGTTTTAAGTCGGAAGACTTGCTTGTGCTATCTCGCGGCGTCATCCTTGCGGGAACCCCGGACGCTATTTGACATGGTGTTTACAAGGGATCACTGGTGATGAAAATGAATGTTATGTAATAGATGTAACCCATTGTGGTGTCCCATTGCTTTCTGTGGGTGCAAGTGATGAAAACACCCTTACCTGGAATTCGAAGCCAGATACTTCGTCTCCTGGGGAAACAAGGGGAACCTTGTACCCCACCTCTGAACCACTTGGTTGGCACTTGAAAGCAGAAACATGTCTTTTATATTAGAAACCACAAATAAATAATTTTTATCGTCATGTAAATTTATGTCCCTAGATTTTTTTGACTTTCCTGCGGAACCGGATGGAGGAAATCACCCAAATGAAGTATCGTATGTTAATGCATTAAAAGGTGCGAAATGATTCCTTTTCTCTTTTTTAACATTTTGCCTTTCCGAAATGCAAGTAGCTGCATTTATAAATTCCCTTCTTGTAGCTGCACTCAAGAATTACTTAAAGAAAAAGAACTGCTATCGTTTATTTTAAAACAATGTAACTTCACTTCAGACAAATGAAATTACAGTCGCGTCTGATTAGTAATAAACAATAAACAAATTCGTAGGGAATTTTACCTAAGTTAGTAATTATCCATTGTATAATATCATGTACTATTCATAACTGTTCTTATGTTCTGTTTAAATTATTGAAGCTAAATACGAAACCGAGTGAAACTAGATGAAATGGAGGAAAGCAGTATCTGCCATATTATTCAGGTAAATAAAATAGACTTACTTCATAAAATTAAACATTCAAATGTTCGCTTTTGAGTCACTATGTTATCTTTTTAAAGATCTGAAAGAAGAGTTTCGTAACAAGACAATTGAAACAAGATACGAAATGTGTTAATTAAGTAATTAGACTGATTGTTTCTAATAATTTTTATTGAAATAAAATTACAAATTCGCATTGTCTCCTTCAAAGTAACTTCCTTGGGAAGCCACACAGCGCTGGAGACGATTCTTCCATTCCTCATAACAGTGCTGGAACTCGGATATTGGAATAGCCTTCAATTGGTCGGTTACGGCTTTTTGAATATTCTGCAATGTCCCAAAATGACGTACCTTGAGGTGATTTTTCAAACATAGAAATCTCTTAGATTGCGGTGAGCATCACCGCCAGGTAACAGATTAATTATGTTACGTTGAATGATAATGGGATACGTGACCGGGGTTCGAACCCGGGACCTTGAGCTCAGCGCGCTCATGCGCTTACCGACTGCACCATCCCGTTCGCCTCCTGGGCCCGTCTTTGGGTCTCGCAAGTCTTTTGGTCCTCAGAGGTCTTTGGGTCTCGCAAGTTGAATGAGGATGGAAGACGGGCCCTGGAGGCGAACGGGATGGCGCAGTCGGTAAGCGCATGAGCGCTCTGATCTCGGGTTCGAACCCCGGTCCCGTCTCCTATTTTCATTCAACATAACATAATTAATAAGATAAGTTGGACTCGCTGGTGTAAATTATTACACAGATCGTAGAAATNTGTCCAGTGAATAAGGAGGTTGAGGAGCCACAGGAATGTTTTTACTGGCCACAGGAAAACTCATTGATAGAAATCGCATTGTCGTGATGTTTTTGATGGTTGGTCTCACACGCATGACCTTTTTTTCGAAGTCTATCGAGAATTTCTCGGTAAAAATGTTGGTTAACCACTTGACCTTGAGGCACAAACTCTTTGTGAATGATTCCTTGGCTATCAAACAAGCAAATCAGCCTGCATTTGATTTTTGACTTGCTCATTCTTCCTTTTTTGACCTTCGAGAGGTTGAAGTGTGCCACTCCAGGCTCCGGCTCTTGGTTTCCGGGTCATATTCAAACACCCAAGACTTGTCACCTGTAATAATACGCTCCAGAAAACGGGGATCATTTTCAATTGCTCCTAAAAAGTCAAGGTATCTTTCCTTTTCTGATGTCTTTTTGCTCTTGTAAAAGACTTTTCGGAACCATTCTTGCACAGATTTTTCTCATTCCCAATTCATTGGTCAAAATTGATGGACGATTGTGTGAGTCAATATCAATTCTTCTCCGATCATTCGGACTGTCAAACGACGATCTGAACGCACGAGATCGCGGATTCTGCCAACGTTGGTTCATTGGTTCTTGAAGATGAAGGCTCGTCTTCAATTGATTCCCCTTCCTTCTGAAAATGCCTTAATCCACCTAAAAACCTGGGTTCTCGACAAAACACTGTCTCCACAGGCCTGACGCAGTTTTTCCAAATGTTTCCCTTGCACCGTGTCCAAGTCTGAAGCAGAACCTGATAGCGCAGCGTTGTTCGAAACTAATGACACTCATTTTTAGAACGCACTAAAAAAAAACCTTTCTCGCAAAAAAAATAAAAATAAAAAAATCACTACGGTGAGCGCAACAACTCTAGCGTGTTCAAACTTGTATTGGACGCGTATCAGTTGTTTACCTGCCCCCCCTCTCTACGTGTCGTGTCTCCAGTGTTGCCAGATCGAACAATAGAAAATCAGTCTCATTACTTAATTTACTCTCATCGTGTAAAATAATACTAATTCCTACGTTTGCTTAAACTATAAGTTTTAAAAACAATTACACAATATCTATTAGATTATTCAATTTATTGTCAAATAATCTAAAAATTTTACATGATAAGGAAATAGCTATAAAGAAGAAATTAAAGAAATGCATTAGGACCAATGTTCAGATATTTGTGCGTTTTTGATACCAGTTTAAATTTGTATAATTGCTAAAACACAGCTTTTGTCTGTTTAAACTAACTACAAGTCTTTAGCGATACAATTGTCAATGATTACACGAGTAAAATATATAAAATAGGATTACATATACTGAAGGATACTGTTAGTGTGTTTTTCTTTTTAGTAAGTAAGTACTGGTACGTACGTTTTTGTGTACCAGAGCTGCGTGCAGGCAATTAATTTACCTCTGTAGGATATTACTATGTAAAGTTTTCTGGTTTAATGAATAAATAAATAAATAAATATTATAATCAAGAATTTAGGTTAGATTAAATTAACTCTAGTTACGTCTAAATACATTTAAGAGTCACTTAATTCGCGAAGGTAAAGAGTAGAAAACCCGAAAGCGAATGGTAGAATACATGAGAACTGTCCCTTCATCAGCACTCTCAATTTGAATTCCATTGTCCGCCTCATCAACCTCTTTCCCCTCGCTTCGCTACGTCGCCAGGTTGTAAATCGCTTCCTGCCTAAAGATACAGATCCGTTGCGGCGAACAGTTTAGTTCGACAGATGTTAGTTCGGACGCTGGATTCCGTCGGTGTTTAACTTCTCACGACAGAACAAACGGAGGGAAATTTTTCTAATTGCGAAAAGGCAATACGAAATTGTTCGTATTCTGTTGATATTATGACACGTACCGAATTATTTTTATTCTTTTCTTAGGAGTGTGTTGAAATGTTCAATCCTTCTCTGCCTTAGGGCCCTTGATCGGAATTGATGGGATGGTTCCTTGCTTGCTTCCGAAGAGTAAATTATTTTATTATCCTCCACGTGGTCATACGCAGTTTGTAACAGCTTTTTTGACAGTAAATTTATTTCAATTTTTTTATTTAAACACGTAATATTTGTTGTTACTGCTTGTATTTCAGTTTCTGCTTTCTTGAAAATTATTTTTTAAAATTCATTATGAAAGTGTAGGGACGCGTTTGCTACGTAGTCAAAAACCACTCAAAGAAAAGACTGGGTTTGGTTTTTGGTTATTACACAAATGGGATACGGCAAATATTAAACTAAATATAAATCTATCAGAATTCTTACTGATTATAAGTATGTAGGAATAGTATAGGATGTTCAGCTCATATATTCGAAAACTGCGCAGAATAGGTTTAAAAAATTATACTATAATTTTATGAGAGTTGGTATAAGGAAATATGATGAAGGGAAGAAGCATATTCGATAGTAGAACGATGGGGCGGTCTTGCGAAACATATAGTATGGAGAAANGCTACGTCGCCAGGTTGTAAATCGCTTCCTGCCTAAAGATACAGATCCGTTGCGGCGAACAGTTTAGTTCGACAGATGTTAGTTCGGACGCTGGATTCCGTCGGTGTTTAACTTCTCACGACAGAACAAACGGAGGGAAATTTTTCTAATTGCGAAAAGGCAATACGAAATTGTTCGTATTCTGTTGATATTATGACACGTACCGAATTATTTTTATTCTTTTCTTAGGAGTGTGTTGAAATGTTCAATCCTTCTCTGCCTTAGGGCCCTTGATCGGAATTGATGGGATGGTTCCTTGCTTGCTTCCGAAGAGTAAATTAGTTTATTGTCTTCCTCGTGATCATACGCATTTTGTAACAGCTTTTTTGACAATAACGTTTACTCATTTATTGACTTCCAAGATGGGATGATATTGATGAGCAATACTCTGAAGAAAAGGAGCATTGGTAATAAATAAAAGGAACAGGAGAGGTGAATTATGTAGGAATAGGATGGGTCAAGAAAATAATGAAAGAGTTAATGCGATGGCTGACCAGCTCGTGAAATCTGATTAAAAAAGGAATGTTTGTTGATTCATACACCNTTCATACACCATGCGGTTTTTGTTAAATTGAAAATGCTTGGAGCCGAACACTTGTATAATATAATTTATTTACAAAAGCATGGCGATTTTAATAAATTTTTGAGAAATTTGATTGGAGAGATGACGCGGAATGAATTTGTGGAAAATGGAATTAGGATCATGTATTATGGAAATGTCCGTTAAATGGTGTAGAAATGTTATATATAATGTAAATAATATAATTATAAGTTCGTACAAAAATTATATAGAAATATTAATACAAAATAGTATGTTCTACTAAAGGGTAAAGTGATCAAGTATGCACATATTCCCGGGTGGAAGTGGTGTACAGTTTGAGAATGAATTGTGTAGTGGTTAACACTCCTGTGATCAAAGCAGATGTCCCGGGTTCGATTCGCAGCTCACAGCAATTTTCGCCTGATTGCATGTTAATCCAAAGTAATTGCTGTTTTAAGAGAGAAGAAATGGACGTGCGTGGTGAAATGGACAACTATTATTGTAATATTGTAACATTGAATTGTATTGTATGACATGATATGAAGAGGAAAGCCTCAGAATACCTTTGATGTAAACAAGGTAAAGCAAATTTAAGGAAAAAAATTGTTAGAACTTAATGTAATTATAGTTTTTACGTATTCTGCGTTTTTTTGACTAAGTAGTTTAATGCAGAAATCGCACACATATATTGAACAAGCATTTTATATTTATGTGAAGAAATTACATTGTTTTATGCAAGCCCTGCCAGAAGAGTAATTAGTACATGATAACTGGATTTTTACGATATATCTTCATCTGCAAAAGGAGTGGGAAAATGTGTGGTTTTTAAAACACACCCCGTGCGTTTCCAGCATTTTAGTTGTGTTCCAGGCATTTAATCTCTTTTTCATGCACATCATTCTCTATCTCGACTCTTGTTTCGTGTACAGCTACTCAACGTTCCACTTTGGTTTAACTCTTTAACTCATAAAAGCGCTTGTAAAACCTGTGTTGAGTACAGGACTCCATTTTTTAAAATAAAAACAGCGCCTCTCCTTTGAAATTGGTAGGCATTTGTCTTCACATATTTTCTATCTCATTCTCTCTCTCTCTCTCTCTTTCCTCGAGTTCTTATTTCTTCCGTTTCTCTCTCTTTTTTTTAAATTTCCAGATCAGTGACTATGTCACTTTGCAGGACAGTTTATTACAATATAACACCATACATTAAATTTAATGATCACATAATATCATTAGGGAGGTGATCCCTAAACGACATCTCCAACTCAATTTGGCTGTATGTCATGTAACTTTAATATATGTAGTTTTGAGCTATTTAATGTACGTTTGATAAGAGCATTTCTCTTCTTTATCGAATAAATAAATTTATTATATTTTAATATACTTTAAATACATAAATAAAAATATATATGAAAACAAGTTGGAGTAACATTGCCTAGGACTAGTAAAAAAGGGAACACTTTTGGCGATTATATCATATGATGCAATTATTCGGGGACAATACCTGCTTTAGAAATTATATTTGGATATCTCATCAAAATTATGAAGACTCATTATTTAGCTTTGTGTGTGCAATTTCAGAGCGACAGAGAATCAAAATAGGTCATATTAATAAATAAATTTATTGTCAAAAAAGCAGTACAGACTGCGTATGACCACGTGGAGGACGATGAACTAATTTACTCTCCGGAAGCAAGCAAGGGATCATCCCATCAATTCCGATTAAGGGCTCTAAGGCAGAAGCGGATTGAAAAATTTCAGCGAAAATTCCTAGATACTATAAAAAGTTAGCTACGAGTTATAATACTAATAGAATGTCAATATGTTTGTAATTTTACACAAAATTTCTTTTACATGTACAAATGTTTATAAATTATAAGAATTGAAATAACACTAAATTAACGACTTATTGTTAAAATAAACAGGCCCCGAGACAAAAACCTAGAGAACCTGTATAAGAAACCCGCCTCTATCCGAAGGAAAACTGGAGAAAAACCCATGCTGGGATGGGGCTACAAAATTAATGTACACGACCGTGCCAAAGTTGAGTTGTTGATCGATGAATTTCTCAAGAGGGACGAAGGGAGTCACAGGCAGACGAAAACGAATTTTAGTTTTAATGATTAGGACGTTTTTTGACATTATGTTTAAAGGTAGAAGTAAATTTTTCTGTCTAGGCACAAAGTTTATTAACTAGGCCGACATTTCGACTGCGAACGCTATCTTCCTGAGGGCTTAGTTGATCCGCCCCTCAGGTGGTAGCGTTGTTGCTCTTCAAGTCATCCCGGGTTCAATTCACGGTGAGACCAGAAAAAACATTTGTAGCTTTTCACATTAATATCCCAGGTCATATAGCTCTGACGACTGAAAAGCGAACCCTCCATCGTCTATCCACAAACAATGTCTCCCAGTATCAATAACTCTAACTATTGCTGACAACTCGTACTAACCCCTACGCGTGGGTCAAGTTGTTGGTAAACCCAGCTACTAACAATAGCCTACCACCCACCTCTTACCTCCAATCGATCCATGTAGATAAGCTTCAATAGCACGTTACATTTCCCATTTACAAATACTACAATAAATAATAATAATAAATTTATTGTCAAAAAACAGTACTAACTGCGTATGACCACGTGGAGGGAAAAAAACTAATTTACTCTCCGGAAGCAAGCAAGGGACCATCCCATCAATTCCGATCAAGGGCCCTAANATAAAGTACAGTTCCATCATTAAACTACTCCATCACCAATTACAACTACACACACACCAACAACCATTTTACCACGCAAACAAAAAGGGTTTTTTGTTTTTGTTTTATTTAGATCTGAAGTTTCGTCTAGGTGAAGTAGCTTGCTTGAAGGAAGAAAGTAAGTAAGTAGAGTTTTCCATGTGATAAGCAGGCGATACTTGTTTTTTGTTCTTTTTCTTCCGTGGTTTGCCTTTATTTGTTTTCCATTCTTCCGTTTTCTCCATTTATCATGGCGCGCGATGCTTATCAGTACTGAAAATTCCAGAACATGACATCAAAAATATAAATAGAGTACAAAAATATGTAAACGACGCTGTACCATAGACAGCGCCAGCAAAGGAGATGGATGAAATACAAAATGAAGTAAGCAAGATGTGTGAGAAATAAAAAAATTATAACTCAATAGAAACAGACGTTAATGTAAAAATAATAAATTATATTATTTATTGAAAGTAAAGTAAACTTACATGTGAGTAAAAGGAATTTTACAAGTTGAAGAGTATTTTTACTTAGTGTTGACAAATATTCTTCTGTAGCTTCACGGTATTAACGAAGGGAAAATACAGATTTGGGTGAAATGACATCAATGTCTGGAACCAACATGTAGAGTTTTTAGAATAACATGAATAAAATGAAATATGAAATGGAAAATAAAAATAAAGGAACTAATAGTAGATGACTCAATTTCAACATAGTCGTGATAATTAGAAGTTTAAACGAAGCAAAATATGGATGGTTAAGAAAAGAGAATGTAGAAAAAATTTAATGTGAGAATTCATCTCCATCCAGTATCCCAGGTATTTCGTATAGCAGGGCAGGATGCAAATGGTGTACTGCGTAGAATGGATGACGAAGCAGTCTACGCCGCTAAGTAGTATGGCGTTCGCTGCTGGACTTATGTAGCCATGTTATCACATATACTAACATATATGATATGTTAGCCATATCATATATGTTATCACATATAATTTTTTTCTTTTCCACTTTAATTTTATAGATATCATGAAATTTTATTTTGTATGACAAAGAGCTACCATTTGTTCCTCTCTTTCGAGTTTGAAGAATAAAGAAATAAAAGTGTGTAATACATATACGGTTTTTATTGTAACTTTCGGTTCATAAATTTGGCACTGTGCACCTTTCTACTGATGAGTATCCAATTTTAATTAATCTAAGTCAAAATTCAAGTACTACACCGCTCATTGAAGTGATGTTATGAAGCATGATTGGAATGAACTGTTAACAAACGTTAGGATTGGTTTGGGTAATTCTATATGCAATACCAATTTCTAGCGTATTAGCTGCAGATTTGCTGCGGAGAATTCTGTAAGTTTTATACAACTGTTCTACCGAAATCACAATGGATATGTGCAGTAGGTGACCACTTTATTTATTCTTGCCTTAATAGTTTATGGAAGGTATTACTGTCTCATTAATAAGGATAATGATTTGGTGACTGTGTAGGTAGGATTCCAGGAAAATAAAATACCACAAAATACAAAAATGTATATTTATTTATATAATAATTTGATTATATTTCATTCATTACTTTTCATATTGTATGTATTAATATGTAATTTTTATGCTGTATTTCCTTTATGTTATGTCCTTTCGAAAATAATATATTGTTGTTTACAAATCATTTACTCCCACATAAAAAGTGCCGTGTTCTGCACTCTCATCTCGTGGCCATTCATTCCCCCACAAACTGGCAAATGCACGCTCTATTTAATCATGGTATGCACTGCACCGCGTGTTGTTAACTCTTGAAGGTAGCAGAGCATGGTCCTCCTGCGTCGGGACATGACACAACCCGGCAGAGCACGCGGACCTCCATGCTTCTCCCAAACTTCGTAACGCGCCAAGTAATGGTCTGTTGAGTACTCATTATCAAGTTACAGTGCAGGTAATGAAGCAGATTCGCTGCTCATGTTCGTTCCTAGCGCTGTCTGGCGGTGAAACCTGGCAACGACCAAGCTTCGACAGATAAATGTTTGCAATGCGAACTTTTTCGATTTTTAGTCAAATGTGCATCGCGTTTGAAATTGGGTTACCTTTTAAAGATCGTGTTGTACGTTTTGATTGTTTTGTTGCGGGATTTGATCGTTTCATTGAAGCCGAAGGAAAAAAAAACGAATTATAGTGTGACTTATAGACAATATATTCCAAATAAGCTATGGTTCCATAATATTACGTACTTGGCAACTATCTTCTTTTTGTGTGTGTTTTATGAAATACAAATTTGTAGTTTTTCTGTTGATATTATAACACGTAAGTTTTTATTCTTAATGAAGAAGTGTGCTGAAAATTTAAATCTGCCTCTGCCGTAGGGCCCTTGATCGGAATTGATGAGAAGGTTCCTTGCTTGCTTCCGGAGAGAAAATTACTTTATTGTCCTCCACGTGGTCATGCGCAGTTTTTAGCAGTTTTTTTGACGAAAAAAATTATGTACATATAACATTTATTTTCTTGACATGTTTTTTATTCAAATACGCGGTTGAAGCATCCCAATTTTTTGTTTTGTGCTATTTGTTACTCTTTTGAGTTAAAAATCGAAATATATTCAACGAATCATCAAAATTAGTAGAGATGTTGACTACCACTACTTGTATGTATACACAACTCCAGAATCTTACCATAATTTCTAAATTAGTTTCTTCGTATTGAGTTAAATTATTTCAAGTCTTTAGAACAGGAAAAATTTACAGGTTTACAAATAGTACATTACAAACTATGAGAAAACACGGGTCATATTTTTCATATACTTGATTATGATAAAATCGCACTTCTATTGTAGTTTAGTTTTATAGTGTTTAAAGCACCCAAACAGTAATAAAATTGTTTGACCCGGAAGCACTGGACTCGGAGATGCGCAAATCGACTCTTTCACTTACACTTGCACACTATTCGACGTTAAAAACAACAAATCCCAAGTTTGTTCCGACAGAAAAGCATTTTTTATTGTATGATTTGTGAATGGGAAATGTAGCGTGCTATAGAAATCTATCTATATGGAGCGATAGGAGCTAGGAGTTGGGTGATCGGGCATTGTTAGTAGGTGGGCCGCTTAGGTGGGTTTACCAATAACCTGTGATCCACGTGGAGGTGTTTAAGCAAGAGAAGTTTGTAATTGTTAGAGTTATTAATACTAGGAGTAGTAGGTAGTGTATTGAAAAGGGTTCGCTTT
Organism: Laupala kohalensis; assembly: GCA_002313205.1. Classification (NCBI taxonomy): domain Eukaryota; kingdom Metazoa; phylum Arthropoda; class Insecta; order Orthoptera; family Trigonidiidae; genus Laupala; species Laupala kohalensis. Next base: position 133,019 of record NNCF01136509.1, read on the forward strand.
TCAGTAGTCACAGCTACAGAAACTGGGGCATCAATGTGAAAAGCTACAAGTGGTCCTACCGAGAACTGAACCCGGGAGGCCTTGGTGATGAGTAAGGACGCTACAACCTGAGCCACCAGGGGGACTAACCGAAAAAAAAACATTTGTTAGCGATTAACAACGACGTTTTGTTGTCGATACATGTCAGATACCCACACATAAAATTTGTTTTTTACTTATAGTTTTTCTTACTACAACAAATTATGCGTTTCATTTTTTATCGTTTTAGAGATAAGATTTGTCAGAGGTAATTAATTACAGTCTAAACCATTTATTTGTTGTTGTTTTTTTCTTGAGAATTCAACAGATTCGCTCGCATCTCCATGTTCGACATAAAGTTTGAGAACGATAATAGTAAAATTCATGGAATGTCAAAATCAGGAGAAAATGTCTCTTCAACGAAACTATGAATACCCTTTGTTGAGAATAATTTTTCCTACCTGCCACGTAAACTATAGGTATTTATGAAATTAAAAAGAGTCAATTTTATCTATGAATTATTTTGGTAAATAAAGTGAGTTCTTTTGCATCTCGAAAGTTGTCGAAGACTCTCAAGTACGAAAGTTAAACTGTAGAGGTGATGGTGCGTTGTACGAGAACGTATGCTGACTTTGCGGTATGTACGTTGACGTTCGTTGACAGAGCACAGGTTTTGTTGTTCATGAGAGGATCGGGAAAGACGACACGGGAGGGGATAGCAGGCACAGAGGGCCAAGTCGATTGATTTTGAGGGCAAAATATAAATTGCTTCTGTACTTAAAGACGAGGTGTATCTCACTCTGGGTGGTACTAAAGTGCTGAATAAAAATGAAACCACCATCTGTGATCAAAATTTCTCATAACTGATATATTAAGTTCTCACAAATTCTCAAAGCCTTTTCGAAGCCCGATGTCACTCACTTCTCGCCTCTTAGTGTTGGAGTTTGGGAAATGATACTGTGACCAACTACAGCTGATTCAAACAACTGTAACTGTTCGTAGTATTTCAGGAAATATGAGAAATTTCCCATTATAATTTCCACCCCTGGTAGTTCTCTTTTCATTAAGGACTCGAGTTGTTACTACGCGAACTAAGCGTGACTATAGATCGAGTTATGAGCTGTTGACTGAAATTCCAATCGTAATGAAATGAAAGAGATTTTACTGAGACCTGAACGTTCCGACTGGCTCCCCAGACCTAATCAGCCTCGTGTACGAATATTCCAGAAGGCAAAGCGGTGGGAGTGTATTGCTGAAATTGTGAAGCTTTACCTTCTATGACACGCTCGCTGCACCATGCGACACACATTGAGATAGTTGGAATTTTGTGATGCGAACTCACGAAACGGTTTATAACAGTATGTTATGTCATATTCCGTGTTGAACCACTCTCTGCCAAATCGTCTGTTTTCAGTGTTAGAATATGGTTCTCAAGAGATTGTTTGCTAGAGATAATGATTTATTTTATCAAAGTATCAAGAGTCCAAATAGTTAAAATTTTATTTTCATACTAAACCGTTTTCTCAATCCAGCCCTTTTTGTTAATGGGGCGTGCTGTCTTTCGCATTCACAAACGTAAATGGTAAAGTTATGATTCCAAAACCTATAATAATAAATTTAGTCAAAGAAGTAATTACGAACTGCATATGACATGTTATAAACCTTACTACTATTATTATGCGTATGACTGTTTTAAGTCATAGATGATTGAATCAAAGACAAATTAGCTGTACATTTTCGGACTAATATAATATATTCTTGTAAAAAAAAAAATTTCCGATGAAGTATAACCTGTGAGATTTACATATGTACTTGCTACACATGTACTTACTGTAAATCATTTTAATAATAATAATAATAATAATACATTATATTAAACAGAATGTGTACAATAATTGTTTTTCATCAAGGAGTAATATGTCTTGTGATACTAATGAACTTAACACCCCGACTCTAATTATAACCACCATTATAATGACTTTGTCATTTTCAGTTGGTAGCAATCGAGATTTATAATAATAATACTAATTTATCAATCTGCGAGTAAGCAATACTCGATGGCAGATAGAAAAGAAAATATAATAAAATATCCATTTAAAGGAGGAAATTTTTACAAGAATCGTATAAATCCCGCAAGCAAAGTCACGGTCACTTAGCTATTATTTAATAAACTTTAAACGATACGACACGTTCTTTTTAGTAACCAACAGAGATCTTTTTTGTAAATAATCCATTACATTTCAACTTACCTCTGGTTATTTCTAGTTGTTTTGTTGTCGTCGACTATTTGGCGAATATCTGCACAAACCACACAACCGTAACCAAACTACCACAAACGGATGTATACAAAAAAATAATAATACTATTAAGGCATCAAAATTCCGTAGCAGAACCCTCGAACTGAAGTACTTTTGTCACTTTTTGTCTCACGTATTTCCATGTGAATGGACTTTGATAGTCTGTATGGAGGTGGCGTGGGGCGATGTCGGTGGTCACCGTGAGGAGGCGGGGGAAACGACGACGAGGGGAACCCCAAACAAATGACGCACTGCGACATTCATTACCTCCGCGGATATATCTGCTTGTTTGAGCGAAGCTCGTTTCGTGTAGTATCGGAAGGAAACGTTTGCACGTTCACATGCGAACCTCACACCCGCATCCGAAAAAGGCTTTTTCAGTCCCGGAAAGTATTTGCGTGAGTGAGAGAAATAAAAATTACATTTCCAAACCGTTGGGTTGCTATCACTGCCAAGATTACTACGGTAATTTTTTGGGTCGATTTTTGACACTTCCCAGAATTACATTTTAAAATAATTCCGACGTGAAAAGCAGTTCGTGCGCTGTTGTAGGAGTTTAAAGTCTCATTGATTCTCGTCTCATAGAAATTGTTTTCGTGACAGACGTCAAACACACATAACATGATAGATTACACGTTCATGAGAGGGAAAGTTTCCCCTTCAAAAAACTTTCCCTCTGTATGAAGTTAATTCTTAATAATCCAATTCAATCCACTTTAATCTCACAAGCGTTCATAGTATATGATACGGTAGAGCGTAGTATATGGGGTGGTTAATACGAACGAAAAATCTAAATGGGAAATCATATCAAAATGCAGTTTTCACAAAGATAACTCATGAAGCAAGGTTTCTTCGCCAAGAATTAATTTCGCCGAGAACATCCTATCTTTTACTTGTTTACGGAGATTATTATTTTACGTGTTTACTATTCATGGTACCAATAGTAAGACAAAGCAATACAAGAGGATAAAAAGTTAGCCCTTATCACTATGTTGCAGTAGCTCAGTGGTAGCGTGCTCGCCTGCAGATGGAAAGGACCCTGTTTCTCACGCCGTAGTCGGACTTCCAAAGACGGAGATTGCAAAGCAACTTTCTTATAGGAATGTGTGTTACAAGTCATAGAATATGATAGAACAAGCTAAGACGATGGATAATGTCCATAGAAGTTGTAATAAAAATGATAATTCATTATTTTCAAGAAAGTCGTTTGACGACGCTGTTCTGGCGTCGAATAAGCGTTTATCACGACGTCGTGAAGACGCTGTTCTCCGACGTTAAATCGACGTTACATGCGTACGGGTTGGCAACGTCNCACGACGTCGTGAAGACGCTGTTCTCCGACGTTAAATCGACGTTACATGCGTACGGGTTGGCAACGTCTTCACGACGTTATTTTATGACGTCGTCACGACTTTGACGACGTTGTAACCTCGTCGTTGTGACTCGAAATTTCTGCGTGGGGAGTGATTCAGTGGCAATTCAACACGTTAGCCCAGAGCCCCTGAAAGGACTATTCTGTTTGAAATGAATGTAAGGAATACCGAAATGAGTGTAGGCTGATAGTCTCTTGTACTATTCCTGCGGAGTTGAATTTGAAAATAGGGTTGTTCATAATGTGTTGGAGAGAGAGAGTGAGAAAGTCCTCTTCTTGAAAGCCAACCACCCTCCCTTCCCCCACATCAATCAGTTGGCCTCGTTACCACGTTTTATGGCGAGATTCTCCCTCAGTTGTGAACAATATTCTTTCCCTGAACCCTTTTCCTCAATAACATAATTGTAGGTACAGATAATAACTAATTGTAAATAATTACATTGTAATTATTGATAATTGTGTATGTCCGGATATTTTGAATTGTTAAACATTTTTCTCAGTGTGAGTCGAAGATTGAACTGTGACTGCGCACAACAACCCATACCGTCAAATGTCTGACATACTATTGTACTAAACTAATATTGGTAGTACAACAAGCTACTTAGTTATTTTAGTTAAGGGATTTTGACAATTTAATTCCACATCAAACGTAATGATTTTTTTATAATTTTTTAAAAAAATCAATGTTTTTTTGAAATGCTTGTTTAAAGAAGTACTGTGAATGTAAAGTGTTGCTCTTAATACTTTCAATTTGATGAAATATCTATCCTGCTTTCGAACGTTGTTCTATTAATTTATTGTAGAAGCAAACTTTTAGGAATTCAAACTTAATTTGCGTCAAATGAAAAGGGGCAGGAAAACGAAGACTCGTATTCCCATTAAGGGAGCAACTGTAGAATTTCATTACAACCCAAACCATAATCATTAACTGTGACTTCTTTTTTAATAACATTTAAATATAAATATGCTCAATTAAAATATAATTATTACATTTGTAACTTCAAATAAATTTTCAAAAATTATTGGATGTATAAATGTATTTGAGTGTATCATAAGACAAACATTTGTTGTCTTTGTTACGCTATAATCATATTTTTTTCATTTGTGTTTTACTTCTTCTTTTAAATCAACAATTTGGTCCAAGTCAAGATTTTCTAAAATGTATATGTGAAATATTGTTCTCAGGAATATCTAGAAATATTTGTGGAACTAATGAATTTATTTTGTTTGTTTGTCGATTATTCTTTACTCCATGTCATTTGCGAAATGCCAGATGGTCAGAACTGTCCTGTACCGATTCCGTAACACACTAGCACATAATAGTAGGAACGTGTTTCGAGGCATGTGGTGCTACTCTACACGCACTTGGTCGCATGAGGTCACAAAGTGATGACTAGTGCATTCCAGCTGTCTCATTGCTCGCACAGCGCTTTCTGCGTTAACTCTCGGAACTAAGCCAGTGCAGCTGTTTCTCCGCTAACATCTCCATTATCTGAGACGTCACCGGGGCCTTCATCACAGCACTGAGAACGGCTGCGAAGTAATGTTTCAACTCGCGGGAAACTGGGTGTGTTCTCTGCCAAATAAGACTCTGTCTGATGAAGACCAATCTTTGTTTCCTTGATCTAAAGAAACTAATTACAATCAGTGGTGGATCTATGGGGGTGGGGGTGGGGCTAAGGACCTAAACTCTTAACAGATAATGTTGAAGTTGATAAGTGACTTTGTGAAAATTTTACCAGATAATAATTATGTTATAATTGTTATTTGTATACTCCATACTGTTGACCCCAAATTTTATATTAAGAACTGGTTATTGAGATTGGGTCGAAGAAGACGATAAAAAACACTATATCATACTGCCAATATTTCGAAAATTTACATTTTCTTCATCAGGGCTGTATAAATTCACAATACAACTCACTCATCAATCATCCATCACACAACTTATTACATGTCACATACCTTAACCCACACAACAACCCATCTACAGACATAGTATCGCGAACTCATCACCTACACAACTGAGCATCCCTCTTGCTCACAAACAACTAGTAGAAGTAGAACTAGAAGAAGAAGAAAATATATTTTTTCGAAACGTCGGCAGTATGATGTGTTTTTTTCATCTTCTTCGACCCAATCTCAAGAACCAGTTTATATTGTAATTGAAATTGCTATTAATAATTTAATTGTTACAAATAATAGCAGATAAATGAAATTAATAATACCGGATTAATAAAATTAATAATACCTATTAATAACTTTAATAAATAATCATTATTTTTATTAATAATACCAGATAGTTAATTATGTATTTGATGCATTTTATTTAAAGGCAATACTTATAAAATTTGTGTTGTAAAACGATAATTTTAAAAAAATTGTCCCCGGTTACCCCCCCCTCTCGCTTGATTACAATGAAATGTTACTCGTACATCTAGAATTTCGTTCTCCACCTCAAAATACAGAAATAACGCTTACAATCCTATTTCCCGTAAAATATATTTTGCTTATATGATGAATCAAAAAGAACTATTTGAATGGTTTAATTTAAATCTGAAAAGAGTGAGTGCTCAGCATTAGGATTATGCTTATCTTGATGCAAAATGATACTCATAGATAAAGAATAAAATTCTGTGTAAAGAGACCTAATTCCTAAAACCATTTTTTAAAAACTATATTGAAAAAGAATAGAGAATTCTCTTTTTATGGTTTTTTTCATTGATACACAACTTTTTAATTTCATTATAAAAACGTAAACTCCTTCCAGAAGAGAATATTTCTCTCATAATTCTTCACAATTTATAGGATTATGGTAGATAAATTCAAGAAAGTATTGATTCACATTAGTGTACAGTTAAATTACTTAATTTATGTCAAACTCGTTTATTAATGCAAGTGATGGAATCACAATGGAAGACATATTTATCCACTTCATTAACGGGGAAAACGTCTTAATAATTGAAAAAAAGCAATAGTAATACTTTATACAATAGTATAAATAATTGAAGAAAAGCAATAGTAATATTTTACAATAGTAATATTAAGCAAACTCGTAAGGAGAGCGGATTAAGCATTGAGAGATCGTGTGTCTAGACTGCGTGTATTAATTACAGATTTTATCCAAGGAGGGCTAACATGTAGCAGATGTTGCTACATCATATAACATAATAATAGTCAAAGTCAGCCTTCTAAATATCCTCCATACAGGAGCCCTAGGTTATTTGTTTCAAATTATCTAGCAGCTAAAAGTTGTTGATTCTGACTACTTCATTCCATTCTGTCTGGAGCTGCGACACGAGCGACATTGCTTCCGTACCCGCTCCGGGGTGTTTCCATGGGTTGTTGTCGATGGGAATGCCACGGAGATCTTGTCTGCCAAAGCCACCAATTCATCCACGTCCTTCGTACTGGAACCCGCTAGAATAGCTCGGATTTGCACGGGTAGTGAGCGTAGCCAGATTTCTCAGAGAAATGTGTTCTCCTGGTGCTCGGGGCCTGCTAAGTTCCGGAAGTGTCTGAGGAACGCAGACGGAGTTCGATCTCCGATCGATTCGGTGGAAAGTACTTTATCAATTCGTACCTTTGTGGGTGTGTAAACTGATTAATTAGAAACTGCTTTAGGTCGTAATATGCGTTCGGTCTCCCTGGTGCTAACAACGTCTCGTCAATTTCTCGAATCATCGCCTATCTACATTATTGAGAATGCTGACATGTTTTTGGAATTGGGAAGTTATTCCCTTAGTGTTAAATAGAACTTCCGCAAGAGCGAACCACGCAATTGGCTTGTCTTTTCAGGAATATTAAGATTATCCGTCGACATTTTGAAATGGAAAAGGAATCGATGTTGCAGCAAATAACAGCAATGAAAATTTCTCCTTATAGTTTGAATAGCGTGAAACATGGTAAAAGCATGTAATCAAACG
>NNCF01136519.1:3532-44191 GCA_002313205.1 Laupala kohalensis
GGTGCGAAACTGCATTTTTCCCTACTTGCATGGGCTCTAATGACCTCGATGTTGACGAGCCCTGAAACCCCACAAAAAAATAACAATCCCTTAAGAATATTGCAATGACAACTTAATTGTTAGCAATTGCAATTAACAACTCCCCACCCCAGAACCAGTGGCCTATGGTTCAAATTTCTGTAAGTTCGGAAATCGAGAATATCGTTGCATTGTGGGGGGAAAATAATAGCGGAAAAGGAGAATTGTGGGAATTGTTGAATAGTATGTAAACTTAATAAGTATAGGCATTTTTTCTCCATCCAGGAATTTAATGGCGTTTTCCATTTGCTGCTCTGAGTGTGCCATTTGACTGAGAAGTTGCACCAGTGCGGGGATATGGTTTTTCCTGATGTCAATCGAGGCGCTCTATCAACGCACTGTGAGCTACCGAACGTGCTCTGACTATTTTCACTGTGGAGGGACTGTATTGGGCATTGTTGAGGTTAGGTTAGTCTGTGGATAACGCATCCAAGATGCACGCCACGAATAAGTTGTTAACATTGTCTTCGTCTGAAAGCTCCTGAGTTGAGGAGCAAGAATTGTTCGTCGAATTAGTTCACTCCAAAAGAGAAAGAATTATTGAGATGATGGATTTCGTTTCGTTAATCCGATTATATAAAGATGGATACACAGGTAATTATAATAATAAATTTATTGTCAAAAAGCTTTGTTGACAATAAACTAATTTAATTGATTATTTAAAGCAATATTGCATTATATAAACATGAATACGAAAACGCTATTTGTTGATATATTAGGTATTCTTCACATTCAATAATTGTAGTTTCGTTAACATTTGCGACTAACAATGGCCAAATCCGAATCGTGCCCATCCTACGTGCAGCATAGGTGTTCCATTTACCAGCTAAACTCTCTCGGTGGAGTGGAGAACTTGCGCGAAGCATTGACTTAAATAAGTCTGGTACTAGTGTACGCTAACAGCAGAAAATGGAAAACGCTATAAGAAAGGGAAGCAAATAAATGATGTTAATAAATGGTGAACAAAACCTAGTACGTGTTCACTAATAGTGTTCCAATGATCAGTGAAACTTTGTATGTTTTGTGAAGTCGTGTATAATCATTATATTATATTTTAGCGAATTATATTTTCATCGAACAGTTTCCCTTGATATATATGAAGAATGAAAGAAGACGTTGTGCCGTCCCCTATTATTTCTAGTTTCTCTTTATCTTTTCTTTTTCACATTTTCTTTTCTGCTTATAGCAACGTACTATATGATATCCGTTTCTAGGGTTGTATTGATTTCTATTCTCGATTATTAAAACTCTGGATATGATTGTGTGATCATTAAAACTCAGGAAACACGATTCTGAATATCTTTGGTTATGACTTGATTTGATTGGAGGAATAATATAATTAATGATATTGCGTTTCTTGATTACTTCTTAGTTCGTGTTCTACAATTTCCACATTCCATGTAATGAGTAATTTGTAAAATAAATCAATGATTATTATCACGAAAATAAACTAGGTAGGTTCATTTCCCTTATCATTGCTCGAGTCGAATGGGAATACTGATAAACGAAAGTCGCAACATATGTAAATAAATAAGAAAAGGAAAGCAGCAAATTTAAGCTCTTGATAAATGTTTCAATTTTTGATTAGAACTCATTGAATTTAAGTGTTACTCGAATACGTGAGGTCTTATTGAGTTTGACAAGTTAGTCTTATATCAATAAATATATAACATTTTCAGGTATAATTTTTATGATGTTGAAACAATGATGCAAGATTTCTATGAAAGGTTAGTATATAGAGATAGCATATAGAAACAAATTTTAAAAAATCGTATTCGAAGTTTGAATAGAGAATAGAGGTAATAAAATGATATTGAGATTGAACAATTTTGAAATCGTCAGATTATAACCATTTCCATTATTCCCGGAGGGGTCAGAAAGAAAATTGTATCTTTTCACATTAATAGTTCCCAGTTCATATAGCTGTGACTACTGAAAAGCGAACCCTCCTTCTTCTATCCATCTTCTCCATCCATCAATAGTTTATTACTAACTACTCCTACTATTACTAACCCTCCACGTGGTCCAACTTATTGGTAAATCCAGCTAAGCGGTCTACCTACAGACTCTATCACCTACATCGTACTTCCTACTGATCCAGATAAGCTTCAATAGCACGCTACATTTCCCATTTGCAAATACTACAATAAAAATCCATTAATTTTCCTCCATTAGAGATATATCGTTCAATCCTCGATGCTTTTATTTTCTGGTCTTTGATTTATGCCTCGATTCAACCGCTCGTGTGCGTGCAGAGATCGCTTCTTCGTAAGCTCCGAAACTGTTGAGCTGTGAGCTTCCGTTCGCAGATTGCTAAATGTGCTTTGGCACATTTCATAATCGCTTCATTACGGGGCATCTCGTGTGTAATTGACTGCTGCCGGTTGGCAACAGCAGCGGCAGCTGCGCTTGCTCGGATGCTGCTGATGGAAGGATTGAGGAGCACAGATTCATCCCTCATAATCTCACAGTCACTTCACATATTCAGGCGTTAACGACGCGGAGGCGAACGAACGAATCAATTAGTGGGTGGAAGTAATGAAAAAAAAAAACACAAAACATATAACATATAAAAACAGTGATTTTTTCTCGGAAAAAGTTAATCAGTATGCACTCGGTGAATACTAAATTCGCAGGCTATAGTTTCTTTTGTATCATATTTCTTTTAACAGCCAGGTAAGGGTATTTCTTGTTTTCTCCGAGTTAACGGCCGCTTTAAGTTTCTGTCATAAAACGTTTTTCTGTCATAACCTTGGCTTTCAACTTTAATATAATATGCTTTTCGATCACTTCATAGCTAAGATAAAAAATATATTAAAATATTTTATTTTATTCAATAAAATATATGTAAATTTCAACGAGATTTTATCTAACCCTTTTTATCGAAATTTGTACTCGTATGTAACTAGCATTTTTGTAAATTTGTATTGAAGTTATGTGTATTACTGTTAAACATATGCTTAACCGCTACTGTATTTAGATTTTTACTGTATTTACTGTATTTTAGATTTTTATGTTAATTTTCACTATTCGATTTAAAAAGTATGTATACATTTGTATAGTCCGCTGATTATATTTACTTTTGCATCATATTTAAACTACCTGGTAATTTGTTCAGTAAAGAAGTTGAAATTGAAAACACAACAACAACAACAACAACAAAAAACCAAAACCAAGACAAAAAAACATATTATGGAACGCAATCCATAAACCAAAATAATATTTAACCTAATTCACACGAAGGAATTTCGAAATTTCAAACGAAAATCTCCTATCGAGTAGTCCTTTTGAATTTGATTGATATATTTTTTGATACAGTCGATCTATTGATGAGAGTTATCGATCTATCGATACTTCCCGACGACATGATTCGAAAATCATGTGATGAAGGCAGTACCTAGGGACACTTAAATACTAAATTCAAAATTTTACCACATATTTTTTAATCCAAGTTTACCGACCCAAGAAAAGTACTGCATGAAATAATTAAACCGTAGGACAATGAATAAGTTTTGAAATATCCGTGAATAATTGCATTTCGAAGTATACTTGTGTTAAAATATAATTATATTTTTTCCTTTCAACTCCGCATATTGTAGCTGACAAGAGAATAACTCAACACATAAAAAGATTTGAAAATGAGCAAAATGTTCAAAGGATATTGGTATGAATTCATATTACTTTTTTTCACTCGAAAGGGGAGAGTGAAGAACGAATTTGGGATGAGTAATCACCACCAGAAATTATGGATTTATACAGTTCCGAGCATTAAATGGCGCATATATCCCAAACAAGTTGACACACGTAGTTAACAGTTCCTTTTTTCTCTCTCTCTCTCCACTTTTTCAAATTATGCTTAGCTTTTTAATCTGCTTTTTCTGCACTGTAGGAAATAAATTGGACGTATATTCCAAAAAATTTAAGAAAAGTTTAGGCTAAAAATTTGTCATGAACGTAAACAACTTTTCATCACCCAAGATATTGAAAATACCCAAGAAATCGATAATTATGTCGACAAAAATTAATTAAAAAATTCATTGCAAGAACGGTATCATGAATTGGAATCATTAGGTCACGACGTTACCCATAACTCTGCACGTACCATAATATTTTTTTCTTGTAATCGTAAGTTGAGATTGAAATCTGCAAAAAATTTAATAATGATTTCGGAAATCTTGAACCAGCATACATGACACAAAAAGTCGTAAGGACAAACAATAGGTTCAATTGGAATTTTAGGGATGTTGTTCGCATTCACTTATTATGTGGTTAAATAGCTTGCTCAATACTTCAATAGCTTTTCATTTCTTTTCCTGAGTATATTTTTTCTCAGGATATGTCACATAAATTTATTTCCCTTGAAGATCCTTCACAACGGACTCGGAAAATATTGCTCAAATTGCAACTTCGTCACATTTTGCCTACAATCTTGGAATGTTTTCCGATAAATTTCTCTTAGTGTGCTATAATACATTGCACTGTTTGTTATCAACAACCTTTTTGTGTTGGAAATAATTTTTGGAGAAATAATGAATGAAAATTCAGATAAATGTTGAGCTAGTAGCTACCCTTGACAAATGGAATAATGATAATTCTAGAAATGTAGATAACTCCGTTAATCTCAGTAATTATTCCTAGAAAGTGTCTGGAAGTAAGTAAACGTCTGATATGTGTGCTAAGGGAAACTCTTCAGCTTCCATTTTAATTTATCCCTGAATATTGTGATCTGATTCGATCTGACGAATGAAAAAAACAAAACAAAGAACGCTCTTCTGTATTATTGTAACGAGTTATAGAAAGTAAAAAATTTATTCGAAACAAAATACAGTATCAAAATAGCATAAAAGTGAATAACTAATAAATTACAAAACGGAAGTTGATATACCGAAAACGAATCAACGAATACGCAATGTAATGTAATCACGAGACTCCGTTAGTGGGGGCCACGAAACTTTGCCAGGGAAGCCGTCCCTGGGCCCATGGTCGTATATTTAAATTATACAATATATATTATTTTGTATTATACATTAACCTGACCATAATGCCTTTTAAGTGAACCATAATCTTATATAACTTATATTTTATTTCTACCACTCAATATTAATATTTATATTTTTATTAGAAATATAAGCCAGATAGAAATATAATTAATATTACGCACAACGAATGACGAATCTACGCTTGCGTCCGCGGAAATGATCTGCACATGATGGGAACCGCGGGTCTAAAAGTATACAAGCACAGCTGTAACTCAGTAATTATGATCAAATTTAATTAACTGCTATTTAATTATAACATGGAAATTTTGTTGATGGCTCATAATTAGATAAACCCTTAGGACACCCTTTGTTGGGATACTAATCAAAGGTAATTTACTTTCTTTCTGTTTGCCATTGCAAACAATGAGATGGGCTGAAACATTGCAAAAATGTAAATAGTTTATTTTTTATTTTGTATCTAGAACCCCCTTCAGAATGAAGTATGAAATATAAGAATTCATCTCCATAAAATACTTTAGAAGTTTACTCACTCCCAGACACTTTCTAGGAATAATTACTAAAATTAACGGAGTTATCTACATTTCTAGCATTATCATTATTCTATTTGTCAAGGGTAGCTACTAGCTCAACATTTGTTATTTCAATTTTCATTCATTATTTCTCCAAAAAATATTTCCTACGAAAACAGGGTATTGACAACAAACAGTTTTTCGAAGATGCAAATATCAGACTGAAGAATCTCACCTTACTCTTTAATTTTCAATAAACAAAATGCATATCTGAATCACTTAATGTACTATAAACTGACTATGAATTCCCGAAACAAAAATCGTTTTAATTGAAACCAGGAATACATATATTTCCCCAAGAAACTGCCCCAAGAAAAAATCTAAATATTGGTATTTAAGATTATTTTTACCACGGATAGCTGTTATAAACCAAGTTTAAAACCCTGTTCTGTTTAAAAATGCACTATTTTTTCTAGTTTTTTTGTTGCAATTATCTGACCCATTTCTACTAGAACAACCATGACTTTACTTATTATGACGTTTAAAAGATGAAAATATAATTAATTTTGATCTCGAGACTTTTTTGTAGTTCACTTAGAGATGGCGAGGGTTACTCCGTTACAAGCGACTTATATATATAAAGTATAGTAAACGATCGAAAAAAAATCTCGAGATCTCTTCAGGTTTATACGAATTGTCTCCAGGAGAATCTATTTAAATTTTTTGCGATGATATCCAATGTCGTATGTGAGTATGTGTGTGAAGAATTTTGTTCATCCGATAACTCACGAACAATTAATGAAAGCAAACCGAAGTATGGAATTGACTTTGAATGCGTTTGGAATAGAAGCCTATTTCTGGACAGCTTATTCCGACTTCATTTACACACCGTGCTCGATTTCCGGGTTCTTAAAAATCAAAATTTTGAAAAAAAGTTAATATAAACAATTTTATTGTACATTGGTTTGTGCGCAAAGATTTGCTAAACAGCATTTCCGAACGTGGCACCGTTATTGAGATGCGACGAAAAATTATTACACAATAATGGAGGCGCCTGATTTTGATCAGCCCATGAGGCAAATGCAGAAAGTTAATGATGGAAGATGATAATTCCTGCAGTCTGTAGTTGAATGAACTGATATGAAATTAGACTGGAAACTTTTTATGTTTCTGAGAATTATATTTTTATGCATATTGATCTGTTTAATATGTTATCTTTTTTATAATTAAACTTGTTTTATTTTTTAAATGTATATTAACTCCGACTTATTTTTATTGCTATGTGAACTGTTTACTACTATGATCTTTTTAGAAGAATTATAATACAAAAGTTGAGTGGGACACATTCTAGATTTTTTAAATCCATACTAATACAAACATGCGTAACGCGAAAGCGTGTCTGTCTGCTTGCTATCTGATCACGACTAAACCATTGAACCGATCGTGATGAAATTTGGCAAAGAGATAGTTTAGATGTCCAGGACGAACATGGGCTAATTTGTATTTAAAAAACACTGTAAGAAAGATAGAAATGGTTTTTGACAAAAAATGTCGATAAAATAGGGAAATAGAGAGTTTATTCCCATACGCTGCCCAAACGGTTAGAGATAGGTGGCAGCTATACACGGCAATATCGCTTGTCTACAAAAGAATCCGCGACATCACATGTCCATCTGCAAAAATTAACCTAAAATAATCGATAAAACGTTATCAAAAATAGAAGTGTTAAAATAGTTCAATTTAAGAAGGATAAAATCAATCATCATCAAATTTAATGGATTATTTGTTTTGTGGATTTAACAAAGATAAAAAAAGACTTTAAATCGTAAAATTTCGACGAATAGTTTACATTTTACTAGAATATTAATGAAATGGTGCAGCCACTTCGTTCCTCGGAAGCGAATATTCGACCGCTCCCGGGAGGTGATGTAGTGTATACTGTCAAGTTTTGTATTAAATTTGTATTATTATGATTTTGGAAAATTTGGATGCTGTACAAACTCTTAGTTCGCTGTGGGCTCCGCTTCACGAAAACCGAGACGGCAACGGAGCTGCCATGCCTCGTATCGAACGCGATCTCGCGATGCCAGAACCGAGCGCTGCGCTCGCACCTGTATCTCGCCGTTAGCTTTTATGTGCGGCGCTGCGCTTCAATGAAGCAACGACATCCTAACGCCCCGTGAACACGGAGCGGCGAATACGCGGGGAACAGCCATCTGATACGCAGAGAGGGAGGAATATTACGTAGCATTACACTTGGATTTCATTCTCGTGGCTTCAACTGCAGACTGGGATTCTCGGTTTGCAATGTGGTGGTTTTGTTCTCTCGAGAGTACAAATAATTCTGTAATACCTAGCATTTGCTTTTATTCTCTGGAATATCTTCTTTCGACGTATGTGCAGTAAAGGTAAGCCGATAGGAGTTATATAATAAAATGTTTTCTCTATACTGGTGAAGAACAACATTACGGTGGAAAAAATAACCACATTACATATCGGTAGTGTAATCATCCACATTTTATATTTTATATGAACCAGTCATTCAAATCAACATATGTCGTGACATATCATTACGTATTTCCTAGTTCTGGAGAGAAATATCAATATTTTATATGATGTTTATTTTTTATTTATTGTACACAACAAAATCTGAAAAATCTAGAGGAGCATTTTTGTTTTGTTGTAATTATCGCATACTCATAGTTTCTTGATAACAAAAAACAACAACCACAACAAAACTGTGCTGTTTTCGAGCACATATTTGTGTATTCTTGGAACTAATATAACG
This sequence comes from Laupala kohalensis, assembly GCA_002313205.1. Taxonomy (NCBI): domain Eukaryota; kingdom Metazoa; phylum Arthropoda; class Insecta; order Orthoptera; family Trigonidiidae; genus Laupala; species Laupala kohalensis. The sequence continues at coordinate 11,908 of NNCF01136519.1, forward strand.
TTTTAACATAATTATGGTTCTGAAACATCCATCTAACAATGGCTGGGCTAATTCAGAAAATATAATTTTATTACAGAAAAATCTAAGGAGTCACATCTCAATTCATGACAGATGAACCGTCAGAAAAAGTCCTGTGTGTCCTCAAATTATTTTCTTATTTCGATGAAACTTTGTAAGGAAATAAAAATGGGCAACAAGTAACGAAAAGTCATCAAATAAAATTCAAACTCGATTTCGTCAAATTTCTTCTATATTACAAAATATTTTCGTTCAATGAATGGGGTGTTCTAAAATAAGTATAAATGGTTATCATAAACTCTCATCTTATCTCGAACAACAAAACAGTGCTTGGTTGAATAAATAAAAGAATAGTTCACCTACTTGGAGCGGTCTTGTTGGGCTTCGTCACAGAACTATCATAACACGAAAGAGAGAGAGAAATCGTGAAAATACGTATTCCACATTTGAGAAACCACATTAAACGAATGTGCCTGTAAAAGATAACAGTGCGATCTTTGAAGAGACTGAAGTCCGCAAGACTTCTTGAATATGATGAACCTTTAAACACGAAAAAAGTCAATTAATTTCTTATCACTTTATCTATTCTATTTCTTATCTATTAACGTCGTGAGTTCTAGAAACATATTTAATTTGCAGTAACCTGTCGAAGAAAGATACGTAATGCGATACCAGCTGGTATCGTGATCTGCGCATTCGGTGACAGCTAAAGATTGCAGGAGCGTTAGCAGAACAATATACGAGTGAAATAGTCCTAAATAGGAGTTACGAAATGCAGGGGAGAAACATTGCGTGTGAGTTTGCGACGTTGCGGAAGTGAGACGCTGTTACTCACTGTCGGGAATGTAATCGCTTCTTTAGTTTGGCTTATCTTGGCTCCAAACTTAAAGAGCGAGTTTAGTACAATAAGAATTACGCTGTTTCATAAAATTATTATGATCATACATATTTTGAGACGTAAATAACTTTTATCTCATTTTCGGAGATATTTTGAAAAAATCGTACGCTCGAATTTGCAAAGGTATTTGTGAAATTTTTAGGGATAATAATTTTAAGTTTGCAAATTTTATTAATGAAAATGATAAAAAATGCAATTTCTTTCATTTATTTCTTGCAGTTTTTTCGTTTATACGAAGTAAAGAAGACGTTATCTAATATAAACATGATTTGAAACGTGAAAAATCGAATTTCATAATATGCGAGATTTAACACAAGAAAATTACTTCAAGGAGCGTCGAACTTTCCACAACGTGAGCAAATTCAGATACAAGGAACAAACTGAGACAGAGAAAAGAAACAAACGCACTTGGACGTCTTGTGTCAACACGGGTGACATCCGAAGAGCTGTGAACACTCAAGGAAACATAGAACATGACGCATTTCACACGCGCACACACGAGCACACACGAGCAAAGGGTAACAGTGGTGAGGTCGCATCCATGTGTAAGAACAACGTGGAGTTACATCCAAAGCGAGAGCATCACAGAGGAGATAAAAAACAACACATCACAAAAGTCACACATACAGGAGATCAGTGCTTGGAATCGTAACTACATGTAAAGCTAGACACTACTCGTTTTGGTGAAGCGCCGGCGACGACGTAGCGTCAGGGGATGAGGCGGTGGCTGTAGAGTCAGGAATGTGAGCTCGAGACGCCTCTTTTTACATTTTTTAATACATTTATGGCAATCGCGAAAAACATCGATATTCGAGATTTTGAAGGAAATATCCGTTTTGGTTACTGATTTCCAAAAAGCGGGTTTTAGAAAAACGCCTGTCCGTCTGTGTGCGGAGATTCTGACTAAATTGATGAATCAATTCCATTCACATTTCATATATAGAATCGAATTTATTTTTTTCTTAGTGAAAGTGAATAGAAAAATTTGGTAGTGGTTAACTAATAACAGTTTCATTTTTGAGTATACCTTTTTATTAAACCCTAAATTAATTTTACAACAAAATATTTTTTAATTTGTAATGTAACTCCCAGCTGGTCAAATATTTTTCTTTGTCGAAAGCTATTAAAAAAAATAAAAATATACACTAATATCAATTACTGGAGATGAACATAATATTAATGGCACGTTTTAGACCCAAATGTAAAGAAAAAGCATACATTTTAAAAGTTTGGTCAACACATTACTCTTCTTAATGTATATTTATTAGTGGATTTACGGGCCGTCCATAAATTTCAAAATGCACCCTTGAGGGGATAGGGGATTTCGTTTATTGTTACATTGCTTTACGTCAGAGTAGGAGGGTGTTAGCCTTGGTGTGACGTAACGCCAAGTTGTGTAGCGTATGTTTTATCGTGCGCTTTTTATCCTTTAAAGTTTGTCATTGGGGACCGTGTACTGAACCACTCAGTGAGAACACAAAGCAATAACGAATGAAAAGTTAACACAATGTTTCTAAATATGTCCCTACATTTTCCGAAAATCGACAAAATATTTTCTAAAAGGATGGTAGGGCTTGCGTTACGTAAGTATTGGGGGAGAGAGAAATAGATATTGTTACCGGTGCATTACGTAGGGGGTGTTAAAATTTTAATTTTTACGTCAATAATACGTAATTTATGGACGTACCGTTACGGGGAAACTTCTTAATTTATCAATTTCGTTATTGGATTACTTTACAAAGGTGCAGAAGAATATATTATTAATCTTTTCTATGGGTCGGTTGCTGATTTGTCTAATACTAGTGGCCTGGTGGTCACACACAGCGCCAACGACGCAAATTTCTTTCCTCGTTCTATTTCATCCACATACCCCACTTTAACCCATATCACCGCTCTGATCCCTATACTTCACGCTTCCAAACGTCGTTATACAAGTACTGAACAAACTGCGAGATCAGTTGCGACGACATAACGAAATCGTCTTTGTTCTCGGACTTTTCTTGCCTTCCTACGCTTTCCTCTTCTTCTCCTCCCTCTTTCCAACCTATCCTCCCTTCCATTTTGCCCGTTGCATCGCGGGAAGAGATGCAACTCACGCGATACCTGGCCCCGACGCGTGCGCTGCCGCGCGGCGTCTCGGCGCAACACCCAAGACAGCTGCAGCGCGCTGCCTGCTCGGCGCCGGCGAGCTCCGGAGACGATGCGACAATGTTTCGCATCCACTTGGGCTTCGAGATACAATTGCTTTGGTCCTACGTAGAGACAGTTTCTTTTAATGCCCTTTATTTAGGTCTTTTGATTATTTATTAATTTATGTTTTCTAGGTTAGTGATTTCACCAGAATTACCTCTCTGTTTCTGATTACAAAATTAAACAACTGATTTGAAACTAAAACTTACGTAACTTATCGCTAACCACGGAGGCCAGTTCATTACTGTATTTTGCAATGCAAGGCACGATTAACGCGATAACAATTACGGTAATTATTTCTAATTCAAGAGTATAATACCATGAAGCCAGAGCAATATTTCTCAACCTTGTATATTTGCTTAATTTTAATGCTTCAATATATCATACGATTTTCAGGAGCAGTAATTTACCCTCCAATCTGTAATCTTGTACATTTTGCCAGAAAGAAATTGTGGCAATGGTTGAGGATTTCTGGTGAAAGGAAATTTCCGAACAGTAACACTTTCTATGCAAATTTCATCCATCGGTAGAATTGGTGGAAAACCGGACCATTCTTTTACTCCGTCTGTTAGTAATGCAGAAGCTTAACTGGTCTCCTCGGGACGCCAGACACGTAATCGAACGTAAGTCACGTAGCCTGGTATTTAGGGTCACGTTACTCGGGAGTAAGCCCTTTGGTCCCTGCCGTGCGTCATCGGCCCTCGCCGACTCCGAGTTGGCGTAGGGCTGTGCTTAGAGTGACAGGTCAGCGAGAAAGAGCCTTAGTGTGACAATGGCAACTGGAAGGAAGAGAAGAGAACAAAAGCACATTAGAGACAAAAAGCAGATGACAAGATACTCTGGGCTCTGAGCACACAACATCAAGTACATTGAGGCACATAGTCACCGCCAAATGCATCTGTGACAAGGAAAGACATGGATTAGATACAGAGATCATGCTTTCTTAACACTCTGAGGCTATTGCTAAGACTACAACACACACAACGGGACCAGATGTCCACGGAAACACTTGTATACGTATACAAAGATAGCGTATTTGTACTGTGGACAATGTTAGCTTATCAAGATAGATATAATGAAAGCATAGACGAGATAGGCGTAATTTTGCTGGTGCACATAGATAGCACGTAGATAGAATAATAGCAAATGTTTCTCGTAAAGATAATAAATAGTGTGAAAATGAAGTTAAAACATGGTTTCAAGCACAAGACAGGATTCGACTGAAAGACGTGGATCTATCACGAGCACAGAGCAGGTAAAGAAGGAATGGCCATACTCACCATAAGAGTACATGTATTGACGTTTTACTAAAATGAAGCAACATTATAGAAACAAGAATAAGAGTAGACAGTTTCTTTTTGGGATATGAATCTAGCAGAGATTCTTAATTGCAAGATACTGTAAAGGAAAAAAAGAAATAATTATCGGTTCGTTCTTGTTATTGTCTTCTTAAAGGTTAACTGTAAGTTATATAAATTTAAATTGTCTAAAAGTTTTAAGGGAATTCTTGATTGAAATAACTATCGATATTGAAAACCCATTATAATCTGACAAATATGAGAGCTTAAACTTAAAAATTGCGTATCAGTATTACCCCGTAAAGTTAAGAACGGATTTTTGAGGAGGTATTTCGAAATATCAAAAAACAAAAACATAAACGTATGTTCAATACTATCAACCATTCAATGAAAATATTTTTAAATAATGCTATACTGAATATATCTAAATGGAAATTCCTATTGTTCTTTTGAGTTTAATTTATATTTTAATTAATCTAAGTACTCGTTAGTAAATTTTAATGAAAACATGTTGGTTGGCTTGGGTGGCCCTTCCTTGAGCCGCGCTCTGTGCTCGCGGTAGATACCAGAAACCCCCGTCGCCGCGCAAGAGGGCGACTGGAGGTAGATGGCAAGCACTGGGCGGCGCCGGAAACAGAGTGAGGCGGCCGGCGGCAAGAGGCGGCCGCGTGAACCAGACAAAGAGGGTGAGAGACGAGCGCCGAAGCGCTCCTGGGAGAAGGTTCGGCGAAGCGAATGGCGGTGATGCTTCAGGGCGTTCGCTCACGAACGTCAAGTGCACGTGGGAAACAAGAGTCCATCGGAAAAGGAGGACTCGGCATCGGCACTTGTTTAGTCAGTGAATCTTCACAAGACCTACGTGCACTGAGAGAACAAGTTTGGATGTGAGATCCAAATTCAGAGGACGGAAAAGACTTTTCCAAATCTCAGGAAGTGACATTCCAACCTTTTGGCTGTGACATTCCTACCTTTGGATGTGACATTCCAACCTTTTGGATATGACATCTTTTGATGCCACATCTAAACCATAGAATCCGAACTACATGGTTGGAATATCATATTCGAAGGTTTGGTTATGATTTCACATCCAAACTTAACAGTTCGGATAATATAAGGTTGGGATGTCATATCCAAAATTTAGAAGAAAACTTTACCTTCCTCTGAATTAAGATGTCACGTACAATCCTAGGATACTCACATCTATAGTGTTTTCCCAGTATGGTGAATGGTGACCAGAAGTAAATCTTGTGAGGTTCATCTGTTATGTTTGCATTTGGATTGATATATTTACATTGAAGGTGTGATTATTGGTTGATGTTGCTCTTATCTTAACAAGTTTAGTGATTAAATAGCTAAATATGCTTCAGTATGCATACAATTTTATACTTCTGTGACTTATTACGATGAACCAAGAATCAGCAAAGTGCATCTAATTGGTGATCCTACGAATGAAATCACTGAATGGCATCTATTGGTTATGCAGGAGAAATATTTTACTTTCTCCTGTTAGAAAGATCAAGAATTATTTAAGAAAAAAATTTAAACTACTATCTTTGTCGGATAAAAATATATATTAAATAATCGCATTAAGTCTTTGCGATGTTACTGTGTACTTCGTAGATAAAATTATTTTCCAAAATTTATCAAATATTCATTTTGTTTGAATCATTGTATTTGGCGAGTTTTATGTTTGAAACGTACATTACAAAAAATATGATAGGAAAAATTACTAATACCTTTCAGATCTTTATAAATCGTTTTTTACCAATCAAAGCATTATAATGATGGCAACATAAAGCTAATTTGGGTGTAGAATTAATTTTTCATCTTTTTCAGACATGCAAAATGCAGAAATTTGAGTCATCCAAATAAAGCACCCCAACACGTTGTGAGGGAGCAAACTGAAGCATTACCAAATCCATTTCACAAAGCATAAAAAAGAAAGCATACGATATATAGATGTTAGAAAGGACCGTGAAAGGGTGAAGAGAAGCAAGGATATATGTCAACATAGTCTCAACTACGTTGCGTCAAAATATCTACTGGTTAGGCAAAGCTGTGTAGTTAGGTAATCTACTTCTGGCAGTGTATAAAAGCTTAGTGTTTTCTACATTGTGCAAATCAATGCCAGGTTTGCGTGTTTAGAGGGGTTGTGTGTTTTTCACTCTACTAGTGCACACGTTGTGTCGCGAGACGATTTTTTTGATAAAAAATACATTCATATGTGTTTGCAAACTGGATCCGATATGAAACCTTTCGACGATCGGTCATTCTGAAAAGACGGTGCGTCAAACAACTCGGTGAAACACTCAGTGTAATATTTCCGGTTTCAACCGTGATGGGTGAACCCCAAGAGGTGTGAGTTAAACAGTGCAGGTTGTCCTCCGGGCCCCAAGCGGATCTATTAACGTGCTCCGAACAGTACATGCCCCGTACGTGACCTGCAACGAGCACCTGTCGCAGCAGCAGCTAACAACATAATTCTCAAAAATGTCCACGAATCGATTTCAAAAATTTGATTTCTTGAAGATTGTGAATTACCTATTTCCTAAAATAGTTCTGTACTATTAGATAAATCTTATCCTGAAAATGATTTTGAAACGTGGATTTCCAAATGTTCAGAATACTAATTAAACGAATGCGGTTCGCAGATTATATAGGCTTGTGTTGGTGTAGTTTACGAAAGCTTTGGGGTATTTTTTGAGACGATTAAAATACGCACTGTTCAATTTCGGTAACCACTCTTCTTAACACATTCTTTGAAATTTGTGGGGGAGTCAGTTAGTAACTTTTGTGATAGAATTGAATCATGCCTCATTTTGTCCAAATCTTCACAGTACGATAATTCTTATAAACATGAAAATCAATTTTGCTGTAAACATTCTAAGGCGTATTCCAAGAATATTTGAATTCTAATGCGAAAAATAATGTGTTTCTACTCAATATGAAAATCTCCGATGGAAACAATTTGTATAGTGAGCAATTATTTTATTATTTACATGTAACAAGAAAAAATACTTCAGTTCATCAAAGTGCGTCGTCAATCTGATTTGATAAGTTTGAGTTTGAGACTACCATCACTGATTAAACACAATTAGTCAAGTTGAAAATGTTTTATACAGCATCTTTTCAATTTGTTTGCTAAATCGAAGTTTTACATGACTAAACCATTTTGTGTTAGAAAGCACTTAAAACATTAAAACTATTAATATTTTTTAATTTTTTAACAGTATAAATAATTCAGTAATCTCTACTTTATATTGTTCTTCCTATGATATAGCACATAACCATCAGAGTCAATTATATGATGAATAATGGAATTGAAGAGCTTATAGCAACTGGTAAATCAATGTAAATTTAATGCATACAATTGTTATAAAGAATCTGGTATAGGAAATATTATGTTCTCTAGAGAATCATAATATATTTCTTGTTAATATTGCAGTTAGGTGGAATATTAACGCACATTTCACTTAAATAGATATTCATAATACATGAAGATTTTGTTGATATACAATCGAAGCAGTTTTATTATTAACACATTGTGTCATTTCCAGTTTCGACAAACAAATGGTGACTTTTCAGCTGTTTTAAGTACCCCGATATGAACTACTCGTCCCTGTCTAACAATATTGCCCCTAATCGAAAAAGTTTGCTAACTTTTAACCGCTATATTGCCCTTGGTTGCTTTCGGAGAGTATATAAGTTCATTGTCCTCCATGTGGTCATACGCAATTTGTTTTAAATGTTTTTCTGATATTACATTATTCTAAACTTATTAAAACGTGACAATACTTTCATTATTGGATTTAGATATTAATGCCAATCAAAATTCAAGAATTCGGAATGTTTTGAATGCTTTTGAGAATACGGTGTCCTTAGATATTCCGGTTCAACAAAAATAAGGGTTCTGAATCGGCTCTCGTTTTCCAGCTNATGTTTTGAATGTTTTTGAGAATACGGTGTCCTTAGATATTCCGGTTCAACAAAAATAAGGGTTCTGAATCGGCTCTCGTTTTCCAGCTCTCGGTTCCCTAAAACGTTGTGTTACGATTAGAGCACCGTCGCATATAAACAGAAAGGGGTCAAAGTAATAACCTTGTCATAGTCTCATTAACCCAGCCCTTGGTTAATGATGGCATTGAAGCACAAATTCATCGTTGTGTAAGTGTATGCGACGTTTTTTTAACGATTCATTCAGCGTAATGCGTTCTTCGCTTGCGAAGGTTTTATGAGCATCCACGCGTGCCTTCATTGCTTGCTTCTCAGAATGTCCTCTTTGCGCTTGGAAACTACCGTTCATTTACTTGCAGACATATCGTCGCCGACGATTGGGGATTTTCAACCTAATAAGCTTGACCAAGATCATTTTCTAACTATTTCGTTGTTCTTTGGAGGTATTTTATTGAATTTTTTTGCTGGGATATTTTGTTGAGGTATTTTGTTTGATTTATTGAGTTGACTTATTGAGTTGGGTTCTCGTGAGTGAACGACTCCTACTTAAATTATTATATTATGCGACCAACTAAGGTTGTGTAACTATTAGGGATTTAAGAAATGGACGTATATAGAGTAATTTGCAATATTAATATATCCTATTAAACATTAGTTGCGTTTTTGTCAACTATTCTGAGATAAATATATGTAACTTAATTCAACGAAGTTAGTATTCTAAATCTGACAGAAATTTACCTATAGTTATCGTTAGGTTTAAATAAATATTGTATAAACATACTGAATTCATTTGAGCAAAACACCTTCAAAAGGAAATATCTCAGAAATAAATAGTGCTCAAATACAATACGAGGTATAAATCCTTATCAGATTTTATTTCAATATTTATTCGGGTGAGTATTGCTGTATCAAATACCTATACATTTTTTACACCTTTTAATTTGTATAGCTACTGTTGTGTAATTTTTAACAAGCTGATGAAGTCACCTGAAGATCGCTCCAGCTTAGACATGAAATTTTGCCAAGATCCAGAAAATGGGTAAAGATTTACTCAGATATATTGAAAATTATGAATATGTTCCTATATAATAAATAATATCTACTCGCTGGTTCGGTATTTTTACCTAGGATTCGTTTCATCGTACCTAAGAAGTCGTAAGACGATGAAATATTTACATGCGTCAAAGGATGTCAATTAATGTCTAAATGTAATTATGGAAGCATACAATTTGATATGTATTCCAGGAATTTCAATGTAAGAATTTGACGCTTCGACTCCCTAATTGACAAAAATGAAATTATTTCCTAATGAATCCTCTGTCACTATTCTGCAACTATGTACACATGATCACGGTATTAAAAGAGTATGAATAACAGTCATGTCAAATATGGGATTTTGTTTCGTTACGAGAATGACAGAAGACTAGGTCAATGACAGAGCGTAAATTACAAAATCTCTTCATTGTCTCCATATTGAATTGATTATACAACTCAAGACGTTGCGTATTAATGGATAAAATAACTTCATTTGTACGCAAACATACCTACAATGGATCCAAAACCAATCAATGTTATATTAATAAACATTAACAGGAAAGCGCCGATATCGGTTCACGGAAACTTAATTTCAAGGGAGATATAATTTTTAAACTGGAACGTCAATGTGGTAAATGTGACCATTTGTTTTATCTGTGAAATGCTAAATTGCTTTTAATTAATCACATGACATACGCCTCAGACACGCTCTTACAGTTTGATTACGGGATTCATCTGGTTCCCAAATTAACTTGTACAAGTAACGTTTTAGTGTACAATTACTTTTTTTCTAATAATAAACGTAAAAGAAAATTATCAAGGAAAATAGGGTAATGAGACAAAAAAAGAAAATTCGAGAAAACTCGTAATACGTATGTGTTTTCTGCGGAGGCCCATTTTTATTGTTATTAGGTGTCGTGTGTGAGTTAAAAGTGATAATCATTGAGTGAACTACTCTCTGGGTGGCTTGGGTTTAAAACCCGAGATTAATTATTTGATTGACTCACACCTAGGCTTATTCACATCGCTGTTAATTGAGTACTAGGTGTACCCTGAGGGTCAAACCCTCGTCCTTGTATGGTAACCTAGAAACCGTGGAGCTCTACCCTCCACGATCCCTCAAGGGCTTCCCGTAGGGCGCGTTAGAGGCTACAAGTTGACCTTTGATCTATAACGGATCAATATATCGAAACGAAATTTTAATATGCGTATTGCAGTCCGCATTACTGATGAATTTACGGACAACTCATAATTAATTTCCGGTTTGACATTTTTCACGAAAAGGTTTGTTATAAATATTTCACCAACATACTGGGAATTTTTCTTTATTTACTGTTATAAACAATTTTTGATATTCTTGATTGTTTTTGTTCTATTTGGACGTACAAAATAACAAAGAAAAAATACTCTGCGTGGTTTCAAAAAATTATTGAATATTTTGATATTTAATAGACTATTTAAAAACTTTTAATGTTTCCATCATGAAATTTCCCTAATATCTTTCTCGAAAAAAATATTAAATAATACAGATTTAAAAATATTAAAAAAAACTAAATTTTAAAAATAAATAAATAAACNATCACAAAAGCAGTTGCAAACATGTCCACGAGGAGGACAATATACTAATATACTCTCCTGAAGCAAACAAGGGACCAACCTTCATGAAATACCGATAAAACTCCCATTAATTTGTCCCAAGGTTAATTAATAATTTATTAATGAACCTGGCAATATTCGACTGACTCGAATAATTTAATTCCCTAGATATCACACCATATATCAAATATGTAAAGGTATTTGAAGGAAACATCTTGTCACAATTTCTTTAACGGAGAAGTTCGTGGAATGGGCGTCGTATAGATTTTCCTTTGGTCTCTCCCAAATGGAATGGCGTTTGCAAATTCTACCGATTTCGCTTTGTTAGCATCTGCGCGGTCGGCAGGCCACAGTCGCGGCCTCCGGCGAGCATCAAAGTTGCATGGACAGCGCTCCAGAGGTGGCATGCCTCCTCTGCCAGGGGTCACCAAAGGATTTTTGATGTTTGGTATGACCTCCTCGAAACATAACGAAAATTCAATATTTTTACATTACACATTTTATCTAGTCATTACCATTGAATCCACATTATTTTTCCGTCTGTTTAGATTAATGATGAATAAAGTGACCCAAGTTTAGACGTGCTCTATACATTTCACTATTTAAGCAGTTATATTTAAAAACGTTAACAGTCCATTGTATTAAGATGACTTTTTTAATGTACATATGTATTTAACTTAGGTTCATTTGTGTATGCACATTTCAAGAACTTGTACTTTTTGTCTTGTAATGTATCTTGTACACGGTTATATTTACTCCATGATGAAGACTTCTGTTTACGTAGACGATCTATGACATCTACGCTCGCATCGTACTAGAGCAAATAATTTTAGTCATTCACAATATGCATGTAATGTTGAACATTTTACAGTAATTTTAAAAATAGTTATACCGTAATAATGAAACAAAACCTTACCGAAACATTGCAATTAATATAATGTACTTAATAACTGAAATATATTGACAGTTTGAATACGGATAATTTTGTTCAACATGAATATTTTAATTAGAAACAAAGTTATAGTCAACCGAAAAGAATTTATTTATTTGCCAAAGCGGTTTTCGACAGCTTATGCTGTCATCATCAGTGGCCTACAATCAAGATACGGGAAAATATTTAGCTATTTGTAAAAATCATACTTTTCGGTTGACTATAACTTTGTTTCTAATTAAGTTAAAACCGAATAAACCACCATCATCAAATTATAATGAATATTTTATCTTTGGATCTCCATACATTTCGATTTATAGCTCACCTAAGTCTCCAATTTCACTGTTTCTTATTTTTTATTGTGTTGTTGTCTTTATAACTTAGTGGTATCATATTATTCATTGAAACTTATCTACGTTCTTAAGAGAATGTTAATTTATTTGAATTTGCGAAATTAATAAACAATGTTATCCTTCTTAGTCACAAGTTATCCATTTTTAGGGGATTATCTAAAAAAATTATTGTATACACGTATTTTTGGTGGTAGTTAAACTTATTCGAGTCCTGAATTCATTTTATATCTACGAGTCTCGTTCTAGATTGCAACCTCTGATTTGCCAGTACACGACTTTCCTTGACTGCGATGTCTGTCAATTAAAAGCTGCTATAACATAAGTCTCTGGAGTTCATGAACTGCTGTAGACCCTGAATACTCTTCCGTGGGAAACCCTGGTATGTTTAATCGCCGTGGTCGGAGGCAAACGGGGAGAGAGGCTTGTGGTGATTCCTAGCGGACGGCAGTTGAGCGGCCACGCCCACTGCACCCCATGCTGCCACTGCTGCTGGAAATTAGTCTCCGCGTGCAGCATTAATGCCCTGCCTCCACTCTCTGTCTCTGAACTTCATTTTCATGCTCTCTCCTTTCAACACCCACGCTTTTCATTGAAACGTAGCGCTGTATTGTCGACAAATCTTGGTCTTTTTTGTTATGTATTTCACAAATAAAAAATGAATCTTTCTCCTTTGTTATCTCTTCGAAAAAGAAATTTAATTTTCAATATTACCCATCATCTCTCTCCGTGAATTAGTATTTTTTCCAAGTATTTGGAATCAAAAAAGATATGAGCTGCTCCAACGTAATAGAAGGAAAAAGATCTCCCGGCAGAAGGAGAATTTCCTGGCTCGACAACCTTAGAACCTGGTTCAACAAAAGCTCTGAGGAATTGTCCCGAACTGCAAAGAATAAAGCCAGAATAGCCATGTTGATCGCCAGCGACCGAGACGGACAGGCACGCTAAGAAGAAGAAGATGTGTAGTCTGAAGTATATTTTTATTTTGACGTATATCTTTTCAAAAGGCTCGTATCTCTTAAATGTTCATTCCTCCTCATCATCTCTTACTTCGCATCATTTGTTTGTTTATTACTTTTGGTGTTTTCATGATGAGTTCCTTGGTTCATTTCGTGATGTTCTAAATAATTATTAATACTTTAGAAGATATTTAGATACATATCCGTTTATAATTTTGATTGGTTGTATTCATGATAAAACAACTTCCCACTCTTTCTGAACTATTTTTTTGTTAAACTTTCGCTCATTGAACTGTTTTCTTGTCGTAATGATTTCCCTTTCCTTATGACGTGAATATAATTTTGTAAAAGACGTTGAAGTAGACACTACTAATTTTGCGGCTAATAGTAGAAAAATGAAGAGTCCTTATAATCCGAATAAATTAGGAACTGAACACGCATATATTTTGTTGTCGTGATAAGTATTTCTTACGGAAAACTTATATCTTACGCGACACTACTGTCCTGTATAAATTCAAATGTTTTCAAGTTTATCTATGTCTATCGCGTAAACAAAAAATGAATCTAGATTGACCTTCATTGCTTGAATTACTTCCACCTTTATTTTCGCTTAGAAAAAGAGGTCATACATTATTACATACATTATTTTAAATTCAATTCGAATAATACGTTATTATAGATTTCCCTGCTCCCGTTTCCCCTGCCTATCATTCCACCACAACATTCACTCATAATCATTCACCCCCATTTCATTCATAATCACCGCTTCAGGGGAGGTGCGGCTGGAAGGGCATCCGGCACCCTGAGTATTCCCCAGCCAAATCCGAAAACGAAGCATCGTATATCCATCCCCATTCGTCGACCCCACATTAAGTGGGAAAAGGTTTAAGTGAAGGTTATTATAGATTTCCCATTCCGTCACATTAATTATTTTTACAATAGTATGGCTACATCTGTTAAAAGGGTTCCTGTTTGTTAGGCATAATTTTGATGTATATTAAGGAATTTTCGTAAGTGTTACCATAGAAAAGTAATATTGTTCATGAATTTTATTTCCTGCAAGGAATAAACGGTTTAAAATTTAAACTAGTATAAACTGGCTATCGAGTTTCTAGAAATTAATTCGAAAAGCGTTCAAACTAAAATAAAATGAGTATCTTAAGGTAGGAAAATATTTGTGTATGTTTTAAGGACATACACAAGTGTAAAATGCAAGACTAAACACCCGGAGTTGTAGAGAACTCTAAAACGTTTAATTTTTCATAACTAAATTATTTACGTTTTCGTATGCATCTTTTAGTAAAGCTTATTTCGAAACCAGAACGACGTCTCTTCCTCTGTTTTACAAAGTGCGGTAAATAGTTCATATTACACCTTGGAGCGCATTCTATCGAGTGAAGCCGGCGACAGTTCAGCCGAGAACAGGGTAACCAACTGGAGCGGAACTCGGGGGAAATTAATTTGTCGCGAAATTAGGGAATCCGTGGCAATAAATGCGGCGAACTCGCACCGGCGAACGAGATGAACTGTTTCCGCGTAAAGCGAGCCACAGATAAACGAGTGGAGCGTGGAGCCGTCGACGTGGACGAGATTGCTTCGCGTTTTCGAAACGTCGCGATTTATTTCGTTGCTTGAGCCAGAGATGTTGCGTTACACGTACTAAAAAAAACACGACGCGTCACAATGACGTTTCGTTGACAAATTTTGTTTCAAGTTTTACAGATTGCGCTGACGAATTTAAAAAAAAGGGACCGTTCATAAATTATGTAACGCAACCTGGTAGAGTTTTTTTTGTTGATATCTTTACGCTGCGTTATGGAGGCGTATGNTGTACTAAAAAAAACACGACGCGTCACAATGACGTTTCGTTGACAAATTTTGTTTAAAGTTTTACAGATTGCGCTGACGAATTTAAAAAAAGGGACCGTTCATAAATTATGTAACGCAACCTGGTAGAGTTTTTTTTGTTGATATCTTTACGCTGCGTTATGGAGGCGTATGGGAGTATAAGCCTTGGCATTGTTACCCTATATTATGCGGCTTATTTCATAGGATAAAAATATGTCAAACTATCCCACAACAGTCCCCGAAGGTGCCTGAGGAGTTCACGGAGGGTATAGTTTCGCAATTACTAGGATGACGAGTGTGGTCAGCATTTCGCTCCGACTGATTTGATAAGGAGTTGGGAGTGACCCAGTTTTCTTGACGTAATTCCTCAAGAAAATTACATTGAAAAGAACTGTATATTTATAGAAAATACTGTGTTACGTGAGTTCGATGTTTAGGTGGATAACTGCGATAAACTGTTACTATGAGCGTATCATGGCCTCCAAATGGAGATTCATGAGCTTCACGGTTCGTTTTTCTAGTATTACCCCAGCATTTACGAGATAATCGGAGAATCAGAGTTAAATCCTAAGAACTTGTCGTATTCGATCACACAATCCCTCAAATCGATTAATATATCGCTTAGTTACCATCGGTGTTAATTTTTTAGTGTTAACGTCTTACACTATTTTTAGAGTGATAATATTTGACGTATTTCATATGTTTGAAATATTGCAGAATTTTGAAATTTTTAAAAATAAACCCAGTTCTAGGATTCGGTACTTCAAAAACCGAATATTTTTTTCCTCAATGTTATATATTTTTTCCCCAAATAAAAAAAAGTTATGAAATCTGACAGCATACTGAAATTTTTACTTTTGTTTGATTTCTTTCAGTATAGTCGTTCTGACACTCCGAATTTTCGTATTTTAATATAACACGCTGACTTAAGTTTGTAAATTTCACTATGAATAACATATTTGTTTAATGAAAGTCTCAAACGTGTTATAGTTTCTCTTACTCCCCAGAAATTCCATTTTGTGTTGTTAAAATAAGTGTGTTGAAGCAGCGAATTAATTATAACTTTTTCCCATCGGTATTGTCCTATTTTGCTGAAAGTGCTTTATCGTAAATGATAAACGATTAAAATGTTTGTTATCATTATTCAATAATTTACGGTGTTTCAGGAACACATGTTTTACTGGGAACATAGCAACGCTCTCGGATACTCCAGAGAGGAGTAAATTCCGAAGGCGTAGATGGAGCGGCAGTGAGACCCAAGGGTGTCCATTGCTAATAGCCATCACAAATTCATCGATCCCGACCAGCGTTTCGCCGTCTGTAAACCAGACGACTCAGCAATTAGGTCAGTAATTTCCTTCCTAACAACCACAGTTTCTCACAAACCACTATCACCATGTGAGTTGTTTTATCTATTTACTTAAAATAAGGTTTTCATGGTTCGTATCAAAATCTCGTACATTTACATGAAATATTCTAAAGTTGTCATCGAAACACATTTTTATTTAAATTGTTTCTTTGATTCATTGATCATAATAAATATTTTGGAACCTCTGTTAAAAGAACCAATTTCCGTTTTGTCCATTTCTTCTGACGATTAAAGCAATTTATTAATTATTATATTCTATTGTATGGATTTTATAGTATTTAGAGTTTCAAACAATAAATATCCATTTATAAAATGGGTATGAAGAGAAAATCAAATTAATGAAAACGTTGAAGTATAAAACTAAATTATATAACATAGTTCACGGTCATGACGAAGACAGAATTTAAAAAAATGTTTCGAATAAATAAACAAATAAATAATTTTGTTTTCGGTTTGTGAGAACCTCAGCGCGCGTGGTCCAGTGACTGTAGAATTGTCGTGGGGTCTGAAGGTTGGATCTATCCCGGACGAACAATGACGTGCCTGCGAGTTTTTCTGAAAACTGATTAGTGCGTTGTTGATATAAGAAATAACAATTATTCTTCTCAGAATATATACTTCCCCTGGATATATGTATTTTCGTTTCCTGGATACATTTATAGTAACAATTTAATTTGTAATGAGCTATCGAGAAATTCAAATGTGTTTCAGTATTCAAATTTAAACAAAATTTGTTAGCAATGGAATGAAATTGAAATGACGCGAAGGGAAAGTCCACCAACTTAAATGTATGAAACGTTTTCAGCGATGCTGTGCTACAATTTCAATTAAATGAGTACTTCAAACAAAATAAGTTTTTCTCATTTTGCCAAGTGAATCTTGGACTCAGGACTAATTCACTTTATCGAGTTTAAATTTGGAGAGTCGATTCAATGTTTATCAATATGAACGTTCATTTTCGTTACTCCTTGCATTGTTTTTTTAAATCGCAACGTTTCTTTGTTTTATTCTTTACCATTCCCACATTTTTTAAGGATATCACATAAAATTGAAATTGTCTCTATGTATTTAAATCAGACACACATTATAAAAATGTTTATATTTACTATTAAGTAAAGAGTTCATTTTTATGTTATTTACGAATTCTCTTTTCCTATAATTGAGTTTGAAGACCTGAAATTTGATTTTAAATTACCTAATAATTTCAGTGTTTGCCGCAATGTTTACAAAGAAGATTCCTTTAGTCATAATTTTCATTATTTAAAAAATAAATATGGAACTACTCAACAGAACGACACAAATATGACGCGATAGTTATTTTGCTTTATTGTCCAAATTATTCCGCAAATCGTATAATTAATTAAATTACTATATTAAACGCACCCACGTACTCAACAGTATTTTGGTTCGGTGATCACACCACAGTCGTGAGAGCGTGGAGGTTACCTTCAAGTTTAATTGCTCTGGAGCTTACACGATATTCTCCGTTTTCATACCATGTGGTCCTCGTACTTTCTTCCACACCATTCCTCAGTTACTCCAACCATCTTCAAATCCTTTGCTCTCTCATTCTCTTAGCTCTCTTTCTTTTCATATTTGACTCTTACTGAATAATATTTCATATTTCTTGACCACATAATGGTATCCATACTAAGGGCTCTAATGACCTTGACGTTGACGAACCCTAAAACCCCACCAAAAGAAAAGAGAAGATATCCATACCAACATATAAATGCGTAACGCGAAAGTGAGTCTGTCTGTTTTGCTACCTGATCACGACTAAATCACTGAACCGATCGTGATGAAATTAGGCAAGGAGATAAGTTAGATGTCCAGGATGAACATAGGCTAATTTTTATTTTAAATATGTGTGAAAAGAAAGATAGAAATGGTTTTCGACAATTAATGTCGACAAAATCGGGGAAAAAGAGTAATATTTGATAACGCTGCCTAAATGGTTAGAGATAGGTGACAACAATGTATGGCATTATTTTTTGCCTCATAGAGTTCTACTAAAAAGTCCGTGACAGCATGTTTATTTACAAAAATTAACATAAATTTTCGATAAAACTTTATTAATAATGGAAGTGAAAAAAAATTCCAATTTAAGAAGGAAAAAATCAGTTATAAATTTAATAGATTATTTGTTTTGTGCATTTAACAAATATTAAAAAAACATCTTTAAATCGTAAAATTTCGACGAATAGTTTAGATTTTACAAGAATTTTTTTGAAACAGTGCAGCCGCGACATGCCTCTGAAGCGAAAATACTTCCGCGAGATAGTGTAGTGTATACAGTGAAGTTTGGTATTTAATTTGTATGATTACGAATTTGAAAAATAAGGATACTGTTCAAGTTTTAAAAAACTAGTAAGTAAAAGTATTTTGATCTCACAATATAGACATATTTTTTCTAAGTAAAAGAAAATTAGTCAAAGGAAACACCGGGAAACGCCGGGTAATCCAGCTAGTTCTGTATAATATTCGTATCGACATTTCACATAGTCCTTCGGCAACGTTCCACAGGTATCCAGGAAATCATTAGGGACTGCCACCTTAACGTGGCAAATGCCTCCGTGTTGTGGTCGTTTGCAATAGTGCCACCATTTCGGAGAGAATTTAATTCCGTTAGCGCGTGTTACAACTCGTGAGCGCGGCGGACTGCACTGTAGTGTTAACATTTGATGACCATCCTGAAGTCCTGCTCCGGCGGAGCTTCCGCGGTGAGGTCCACCTCGCAACTCGCCCCCGTAATCAGCGCATTCAAAAGGATGCGATTAACGCGTCAAGCAAATTTACTATCGCCTCATAAATGTTTCCTGCTTTATTTTCCTGTCGTGTTGGTAGCGAACCATTTCATTGACCGTGCATATCATCAGTTTAAGAGACGAGTGATGTATAGCAGAAAGGGTTTATATGTAACATTTTATATTGTGATTCAAATGTCTCAGAATGGAAAAGAATATGTTATATTTCGCGACTAAGAATTATGAAATATTTCCTAATTAAAAATCTGAAATTTATTCTATTACATAAATATTTTGAACATAAAAATTAAAGATTTTGAAAAACAACTAAAGGAAAATATTTAAAATTTTACAAAAAACATTTTTAAGAGATTGAATATAAAATTATAACAGTTTTCCATCATTTAATTTTTTTATGTTTTAACATAATATTTACAAACATTATTCATGTAATTTACAGAAACTTGTGGTTTTCAGTAAACGCTTTTTAAAGTAAACAACCACATATTTTAGGTAGTTGACTTTATATTTAGACAATTATATTGGTTGAACGAGACAATAATGACAATATTTCTATTCAAAATGATTTTATTGGTTTTTCTTTAAAATTGAGATCGGGGATCCAAAATCAAAAATGTTAGGAAAATCTCGTATTGTGTCTTCATGTTTTATTCCTGGACTGAAAAGAATTTCTCTCTTTTTTTTTTTGTATTTTGAGTTGACATGAAAAGAAGACCCGAACTGCTTCCGCCCCGAAGACAGACGCTGTAGAGCGGACAGCGATCGATTGGAATGCCAGTACAAATTATTATGTACAAACACGAGTACGTTATTGATTTGGATGTTTACAGTTCTCTAGGGGTGTTCATAATACTCTCTCAAATAATGCTGAAAACAATAGCAATATGTATATTTCCCCCTTTTCATCATCCTGTATCATCTGTGCGGAAGCTAAGTGAAAATTGACATTTCACAAATAAAAAAATTCCCACAGCGGAGAATATTAAGAATTGAAACCTCGTTGATAAGAACTTTTGATATTTAATTTAAAATTATTATTTAATACTGGGAGAAATATAGAAATGTCTTAGGATACACAGTATCCAAAACTCTTATTTTAGAACTAGAGAATAATAATATTTTTATAATACTTTCTTTTTATGATATAACATAAACTCTATTCCAATTGGAATACTGTTAACTCAATTTCATACCATACACTGACTTCAAAAGAATGTTTGAAGTTTTCATTTCATTAGTCAATTTGTGAGATTAAAATTATTTTCCTGACGATTGTCTAAAATTGTAGCCCTGCTCTGTTTGAGATCAACGCCATGTCGGACCTCGAAGTTGGAGAAACTGAATGCGATGGGTATAGAAAATACCTGCTGTAGCTGGATGTGTCAGAATCAAAGTTTTCGCAAAATTTGGGTCCACCGGGAGGTATACGGTAACGTAGAACTAAAATAAAGTTTCACCAAAGAAGAACGTTGCTGAGAGGATTTCATAATTCTCGTGTAAGGGTGCGTTGGAAGACATGAAATGACAATAATAAAGTACGGGGATTGTGTGATGATAAAATAGATAAGAGGGGCGTATTTTTATATTTGTTACATTTTTTAAGCGTCCCTCAAAATGTATATTTATTGCGAATATATATATACTGTCTCTTATACACATCTAGATGTGTATAAGAGACAGGATCCAGATCGATTGATTCCAATATTTCGAACGATTTCACTGAAAGTGAAGTGAGTGATGCACTGAAACATGTTAAAAATGGCATATCTCCAGGACTAGATAACATATATCCGGACTTTCTTATTCACCACAGAAAGAGAGCGAGAAAGTGGTGAGATTTTTTTTCGAACTAGGAAACTGGCTACGCGAGGGAAACTTTGGTGATAGCGAGATGTTATATTGGATATCTAAATCATGAGGAATAATCAATCACCGGTAGTGCAACTCCTTGGAAATTTTTTCAATAGTGAGAGGAAGGAGATAAAAGAATTGCCGAATGAGTAGTGGAGGAGAATGATTCTTCGAATCTACCGGCCTTCCTTAATTCTGTTATAGATCCCTTAATTCTGGTGGATGAAAAAATAAGAAAAAGAGGAAAATGATGACATGTACTTTGTATGAAAAAACCAAGAACANCAGGTAGGACACAAGATTCAAAAAATACCCTGGACAATTTTGACAACATACGTGCCAGATCGTAAATTAAGTGTACTACATATAATTTTTATGTTACCTATTTCTCAGAAATATCTTAAGCGTACTTTTTTCCGTTTTTTCTCTGACCGTAGTGTGACCACTATCGATACAATGTGAACATTTCGTGGTAATAAGTTCAACATTAAAATGGAAGAATAAATTAATTTATATAATATTGTAAAGCCATATTATTCATTACGAATGACTTTGAAATGTAATTAGACACCGAGGTTTTACGCAAAGTAAATATTGCACCTTAGTTATTAAAAAAACATAGGGAACGATTGAGAAAAAGAATTGAATAGAATAGAGATTGGTTTCTTTCAAACCTTTTCTATTTAGCAATCAGGTCTTATTTCTAAAAGCAAGCGTATCAGTGAAGTATCATCACAAAAAAAGATGTCAAAGTGTTGAGCATATCTTGACCTATCAATGGCGACCGATTGCCGCATGATTCGCGTGGCCGCCACCCGGGTCGCTGCGCGCAGTGTCGCAACGCGGCGTTCGACCCGCATTTCCGCAGCGCCTGATTTGAATGTAATTGCGGGGGCAGGCCACTTCGACCAGTGAAGGCTCTTTCTCTCTTTCTCTCTTTCTCCTTCCCTCCCACACCGTCTCGCCGGTGTCCTTCTTCCCCTTCGCTCGGTCATCAATGCGACATTCTCGCTTCTCACAGAACGTCCTTGGATTTGCTTAATTGCATTATATACTTTGGGTAAAACCCTGATGTCCAATTACATATTGAAACATTGATTCACTACAAGTATAATTTGATATTGTAATACAATATACATTAATTTATTCTTCCACTTTCACGTTCAATTTATTAAAAAATAATTCTCTCACATTGTATTCATAATGATCTCACACGGATTGGGAATATACTTCAACTCTCCATACGGAAAAATGATATTTCTCAGAAATAATTAACACAAAAATTACATGTAATACACTAAATTTATGATCTGACTAGATATATTATTTTACTTATAATTGTGTTCCACAACTTAATAGTTGTGTTGTTGGTCTAGTTAAACTTATACTATTGTTGTAAATATATGTTAATTGTTATATTATGTTTACTACATGCTGACAAAATATTTGAACAGAATGATGTGTATCAATTTGAACGTATTTATATTATTGATGAGGCACATACGATGTCTAAAACTGTAGGAAAAAAGTTGTTTAGTAGAGATTAAAAACGTATTTTTAATGTAGTAATATGGGTCGTATTTTTTAAAATATTGGAATGTAATGTACAGATCATTAATTAAACTGAATTTTCTTCTATTTGACAAATGAAACTCGGTTGCAAAACTTATTCGCCCATTGTGTCAGACACTTATAATAAATATTTACACGATTTATGTTCATTAATTTATGTTTTAAGAAATAGAAATTACAAATTTGCATCTTTTTCGTATCCTACAAAGAAAATCTTTTCCGTGGCTGCAATCGATTTTAGAAATGGTTTCTACCATAGTTTTGGAATTTTCTTTATTGTTTTTATATACTTCATTATTTGCTTTCCCATTGTCGTGTTAAATGTTCTAGGACCATGTTATATGGATCAATTGTCAGAACTTGGTTGTTAGAATTTTTTTTCTTACAAGGTAGGATTCTTTAGAGATAACTAAGAGCAAAAGTGTAGTTACACTTTTTGTAGATACATGTATATGAAGTATAACTTTATTACTAGTAGTGTTTATATTTATTAGTTAATTAAATACTAACATTCAATTACTTTATTAATTAATAAGATTAACTGATTTCCTGATTGTCTTGATTTGTAATTGCTTTAAAGTTTAATTCTATGCGATTATATTATTATAGACAATCAATATGTTTGGTTCATCACTTTATTAGTATTCACTAAAAATCTCCAATGTTTCAATGCTGGTTAGCATCTTCTTCAGGATCCTGTTAATATTTGTTCCATTTACATTCACAGATTTTTAGTGAATACTAATAAAGCGAAGCATCAAAAATATTGATTGTCTATATATTTAATTTTTTATTAATACACAACGGTTTGACTCTAGACTAGAGTATTCTTCAGATTCATTCATAAAAACCATAAAAGATGTATTATGATCATCCAAAAAAGTAAATTTAAATTAATAAATAAGGTAATTAATTTATTCACCTTGATTTCATAATGGACGTAAATAGTAGAATTAAACTTTTCTTATAACATAGTGTAAAGTTTTAGTGGAAAGTTGTTTTGATTCCTAAAATTAGATGGAAATGGAACCTCTAGCAAAGGAACGTTATTAATTTACGTTTTCTTTGGAGAGATAGTAAATTAATTTCCTTATAAATTTGGAAATATTAAGATGATTATTATTAAATTACGCTGGAGCAATTTTATTAAAAGGGTACAAATTGAATAAGTGCATCTGATATTAAAAGGTGACTTGTACTGAGTTCGAGATCTCAAATGATCACTAATTAGAGGTTGTGGAGACGTAATTACTTCTATATAGGAGATGCACTCTTCTGATATTAAAAACCTGCAGGAACTATTCGAGTAAGTGGGATTTTACGCGTTAGTTGCATTTGGCAGGTGATATCTTTCTACATCAGCTTAAGGTCACAGCGATCTCTTTAATTTCTTTGCATTTCTACCGTTTTAATCTCCTTCTTTTTGAAAATTCTGGTACTAAATTATTTCCACGCTATTAAAGATACTTTTGAAGAAGACGTTGCTTAATATATTGTGACGTCCCTAGAAATCTCTGGATGGTCACAAAATTGTGTTTTTTTACGATCCGCTGCAAAATTGGTGTGCAACAACACCAACATGACGAAAAATAATAATATCCAAAGAGCGACTGAATGACGCAGTAAAAAATTGGGATATGTGTAAAAATTGTGTAAACAAAGAATGTGAAAAAAGACTAATAGGGACTTTTGACGTTTCTTGGAAGGTTTCGTAATAACATACAAATCCATACCATAAATAATCCACGGCTACCCTTACACTCACTACTTAGCGGGATGTGGCACAGAAGAAAATATTAAATGAAACGCAAAAGTCTTTTGGTCAAAAGAAATGTTTTACGGAATTAAACAAGGTTAAGAAAATGGAACTAACATGGAATTAGTTCATGATACATTAGTGTTAACAGATGATAGCACTGTAACAGCTTCGGGGCTTTACCTTTAATCATTATACAACGAAACGTCCCGAAATAATAAAGTATTATATAAAACGTGAGGCACCCTAGGGGGAGGGGTTTGCAATATCTTTTGACTGCGTTACGGCTGGGATAGGGCGACTTCGGTGTTACGTTACGCTTACTGGGTCTGTTTTATAACGTACTTTTAAACTTTTGACTGTGTCACTGTGGTCTACGTACTTAACTAAATGAGAACAGACTTACTTACGAACAATTAATTCTGAGTATCAAAACTTGTTTCCACCATATCTGCAAATCAACACTGAAAATTTTTCTGAAGCGTTATATCATTATTGGGGGTGGGAGAATCATTTCAGGTGCATTGTGGGAAGGGTGTTAAAGTTTTACAATGCTTAACTTATGGACGGCCCCATACTAGTAAAGAAATGTANAACGCAGTAAAAAATTGGGATATGTGTAAAATTTGTGTAAACAAAGAATGTGAAAAAAGACTAATAGGGACTTTTGACGTTTCTTGGAAGGTTTCGTAATAACATACAAATCCATACCATAAAATATCCACGGCTACCCTTACACTCACTACTTAGCGGGATGTGGCACAGAAGAAAATATTAAATGAAACGCAAAAGTCTTTTGGTCAAAAGAAATGTTTTACGGAATTAAACAAGGTTAAGAAAATGGAACTAACATGGAATTAGTTCATGATACATTAGTGTTAACAGATGATAGCACTGTAACAGCTTCGGGGCTTTATTTTTAATCATTATACAACGAAACGTCCCGAAATAATAAAGTATTATATAAAACGTGAGGCACCCTAGGGGGAGGGGTTTGCAATATCTTTTGACTGCGTTACGGCTGGGATAGGGCGACTTCGGTGTTACGTTACGCTTACTGGGTCTGTTTTATAACGTACTTTTAAACTTTTGACTGTGTCACTGTGGTCTACGTACTTAACTAAATGAGAACAGACTTACTTACGAACAATTAATTCTGAGTATCAAAACTTGTTTCCACCATATCTGCAAATCAACACTGAAAATTTTTCTGAAGCGTTATATCATTATTGGGGGTGGGAGAATCATTTCAGGTGCATTGTGGGAAGGGTGTTAAAGTTTTACAATGCTTAACTTATGGACGGCCCCATACTAATAAAGAAATGTAATTAGAAAACGAAAAGCAATTTCTTTTTCTTTTATCTTTTCCTTGTTTATACTCCTATTATTATCCACCATTTCCCCTTTCGTTGATAGCCGTCGTTGTGAAAGCCTCGCATCGATCACAAGCGTGTGAGTGGCTCTGTACGACACTGAAATCTACGATTGAGATCGGATTGCGATAAAAAGGACTATCACTAGGATTTAAAAGGTGGAAGAAGAGAAAACATGTTTTGCGTATTCCAATCATTTACTGCGTTTAAGTTCTCCCGCCATTAAATTTTTAAAACTATTTTGGTGGATTTGCATCTCCCGTATTTCTTGAAATAGTCCAAAAAGATTTTTTAATCTGAAATATAAAGTTGCAATTGTAATTATAAGAAACGAAATGAGAAAATATTTACGTATCTTTTTAGTTGAGGAGGTCTTAACCTTTCATTGCTGCGTTACAATCAATCACGTTTAGAATGCATAACGTGTATATGACAGGTTTTCTCGTTTAAATATAAACTTAAATACTCTTCTAATATATTATTGATAAATAGTTTCATATGTTACAAATGTTGTATGAACTATTTTCCTTAAGTAATGTTGCTCTTGAGTCTTTTATGACGTTCTAAAATATACTTTAATGAATAGTACTATTATTAAAAATAATTATGCTATTGGCTTCTCCACATAAACTTCTAAGTTAAAATCCTTTCACAAAAAGAGTCGTTTGGGGAGGATTTTTTTAATGAATTAAAAAAGTGA
This sequence comes from Laupala kohalensis, assembly GCA_002313205.1. NCBI lineage: Eukaryota > Metazoa > Arthropoda > Insecta > Orthoptera > Trigonidiidae > Laupala > Laupala kohalensis. The sequence goes on from NNCF01136519.1 coordinate 38,374, forward strand.
AGCTTTTGATGTAGTTTGTGGTAGAATTCTACTTTAAAAATAAAACGGAGAAAACTAATATGACAAAATAAAACATTTTTGTTCAAATATCCCTAATTTATACTTTTTACGTGTGCGATATTTTAGTATTTGTTTGTATAATTACATGTTGTACATTGTTGTATATAATTATTTTCTTCAAAATGTGCGATGGTGTGTGTGAACAAAAAACTTTCCTTCGTGATGACCTATGATTCGTCGTTAAGCTCGGAATGCCGTATGGTACAAGTGACCCACGAGCGAAAACACATTTGCATAGTTAAGACCCTCATCCCATCCTGCGGTAATCCGCAGTCGACCCACAACTCAACGGAGAGACTCCGAGTTGCACTTAGCATCGCGTAACCCGTGTTAGGACTCTTGGTCGAATCCAGGTCGTGTCACAGAGAACGAACGGATCAGAGTTGAAACATTTCGCTCTACAAATATTTTTCGAAATTAATATTTTCAACGCAAGTTATGAAGAAAAGGGTTGCTCCATTATTTCATGATTACCTAGTGTGGATGCTCTCTTGACGCAAGAAAGAATAAAAAGGCAAATTGGAATGGTGGAACTCTTTTATTATTTCCTCTACCATTCTTTATGACGTGCTTCGTCTCTGCGGCTTGAATATGCTGCATGTAACTGTTTCTAACACGAAGAGGTAGACATATCATGTGTAAGGCAAAGGTCTGTTCGCTATATTCTCTTCTTACTAAATATCGAAGAAAAGCTACAACGTGTTGCGTGCTAATCATCGTTTCGCCGCAAGACATGGGCGGCTATCCCGCAACACACCACAAAATAGCGGGTTGCGGACTATGAGGTCTTGGAGGGAGACTAATATCTTACACCGCCCATTAATGAAGCTAAGTGGATGTAACAAGAAATTCACGTAAAATTTTTGCGAAACGGAAATACACGTCATATACTTTAGATAAAAATTTATGAATAATTAGGATGTTTTCCGAAATACTAATTTGCAGTTTATTTTCACGGTTTCTATAAAAATATGAAAAACAGTTCAGCTCAATAAATGAAGAGATTTCAATGACACAAAAGAAATCTTAATAAACACCTAACTCACAGTAAAAGAACATTAGTTCTAACGCACAATTTTCTTCCCTTCTTCGTTATTTCCCCATTCTATTAGCAATGTTAGGAAAGTGAGAAAATATTAAATGAAAGGATTTTTAATTGATTTTTAAGCGTGAGCTATATTAATGTATTTCAGTATTGATACCTAATAAAATATTGTTAAACATATAAAAAATTCTGTTTTGTTATCTAATATTTGTTTAATATAAATTGATGTCTTCCTAACACTTTTTGCAACTACTCATGTTACGACACTTTTATCATATGCTTACTGTACCTGACAATCTGGTGCTCAACGCACTATTTCATCCTTCATCTTCTTCCATTCGTTTCTACAACAACAGACTGAGAACAACCAAACATTTTTGATATCGCTCCAAACAAATTTTGGAAACCTTAAATATACGCATACCTAATGTCTTAAATCAAGGCTTCAGTAAGACGCCTCCTTGGGCTTTGCACAAGCCGAAGATTAATTTCGATCTTCTGCGTTATGACAAGAAGAACACTTTAGCCGCGATGTTGAGGGTATACTTTCAGCTAATCCTCTACAAACACCGGGTCCGTATACCTGTGTTTACAGACGGGTCGAAGCAGGCTGATGGTGTCGGCTGCTCCGTGGTATTTCCCCGTGAGACCAGTGGCTACCGTCTAGGCGACTTGTGCAGCGTTTACATCGCTGAGTGCTACACCGCATTGAGAGCACTGCGATCAACAATGTGCTTCCGCGGATCAAATATCGTGATTTGCTCTGATTCTCTAAGTGCCCTTCCAGCAATCCAGACTATGTATCCAGCTGATAAGCTGATCCAAAACATCCAAGATGTACTCTTCTCCCTCCAAAGTGACTGAAGGAACATAATGTTTTGCTGAATTCCCCGACACGTAGGAATCAAAGGAAATGAGGAAGCGGACGTTTCCGCGTTTCTCAAGAATCGCGTGGATTTTTTGACGATTCCAAAAAGGGATCTCTTAAATTCCATCAAGACAAGGATTCTGAGTGAAGGGAACAATGAGTGGTTGACTGTCGAAGGGAATAAGCTCCGACTTATCAAATCCTCTGTTAAGTCATGGAGCAGTTCCTGTAGATCAGTCAGAAAGCGAGGTCTTGCTGACCCGCCTGCGCATAGGACATTGTCCTCTCACTCTTCGTTTTCTCTTGCTATTTGATGATGAACCCGTTTGTGAGGAGTGTGGCTCTCCTCTGACCAGTGCGTCACTTTCTAACTGATTGCAGAAAATACATCACAATACGGTGACAAATTGGTCTGGCTGCAGATTTACCAACAATTCTCAGAAATGAAACGGACGATGTTAATAAATTATTAAATTCTTTAAGTTTGCATTCTTCTTTCCTTTTATTCTTCCTTTCCGTAGAATGAAAATTAAAATTTTCAGAATTTATTTCTTTTTCGATATAATGTATTGGGGAACTGTTTCCTTTTCTTTCCTCTCATCTTTGTATCTTTGAATTCAGGAGGATTCTTTTAGTGGGTATGGTCGAGATATACGGCGAGTCCCACCCACGAGGACGTGTCACTATGACTCTTCCCTATGGTGCGAAACTGCATTTTTCCCCACCTGCAAGGGTTTTAATGACCTAGCCGTCGGCGAGCCCTAAAGCCCCCCTCCAAAAAAACCACATTTTTTTCGAATTTTATAAATCTGATTAATGAGAGTAAATAATCGATGAGAGCGAGTGATTGATATACATGAATAATCTAAATTTACCAACAAATTCCCTTTTCTGTTTCTACATTTATAGGTTTTATTCCAACTACCGTAAATACTTTTATAAATATTTTTTCGCAAACGTTTGTCTTAATTATTTAACATGTAATGAATAGACAATTATCGCAAAATATCATCCCAGAAATCATCCCATAAACTTATAAATAAACTCTGTAATCATTTCAACACTTACAGTAGCGAGAAAAGATAAATAACGTCCTTGAACCGTTGAAATTATGTTTTTTTCTTCATGAAATCAGTAAAATATTTTTCATACATTTAAATATTTTGTTCTCGATGTCACATAAACAGCTTTGGGTGTAGTCAATCTCTTCGTCATTTTTATCTTTCTTCCTCTGACTTCTGAGATCCAGGTGACAGCTCGCTCTATATTTTGCCCGAAACCCCCACGTCAACTTTTACATATTCAATGTCGACTTCTATTCTTGTCTCCTCTCTGTCTCGCCTATCCTTCTTTTACGCTCCTGGTCTTCCTCACAATAAACAATGAAAGACGCGAGACATTTAATCATACGGTAAAATAGTTGATAGATTGATTCCTAATTTTAAAAAATCTGATGAATTTAAACAATTCGTCATTATGAGTTGAGTGTAGACATCGTTTATTTACTACATTTGATTCTCCTCAACGAAAACTGTACGGAAATGATGATAGAGATAATCAAATGAATTTTTTGTCACGAAATTTTGAACCTATAATTTATAATAATAACATCAACGTGATGTATGGTAGCATTTTAGCTGAACATACGCTAACATCTGATACATTGCGTTTTACTATTCAGTGGTAAAAACCTTTTATATTAGAGTAGTTCTTCTTTTGAAATTTTGGGATAAAAAAGAAACTGATGATTTACATTTCAAGTAGATGCGAGATTTACACGATCTCCTTATCTATAAGTGCTACTCATTAAAATTTCCAGTTGATGTAACAAGAAAACAATACAATGCTGATGGATTCTACCAGTTGATATACATTGTTGAGTTAACAGTACAATCATGAGAATTCACTCTGATGGTTAGTGCAGTACAGGATTAAACTTATTTATTACTTTCATACTTGTCCTGATCAGGGTCTTAAATTTAAAAGTTCTCATTTCATTAAGAAATCCTTCATTTATTCAAGGTAATTGTTATTGGTTGTTTTCAGTTAATGTAAAATCAGATTTGTAGATTAAAAGAAATGTATCTTTCTAAATGTCACAAATACTTCAAAAGATTTTTAAAATTTGAAGAAATCCAATTCAGGAATATAAATTCTAATTTCACTTACCGTTTTCATTATTTTTGTTTCCACGAGCAATATAAATGTAACAATATAAAACCTTTGGTTTTGAGAAAATATTGTTACATTTAAATTTCATTTTTGTTCTCGTATGAAGAGATTGTGAAATATTCTGTCACTTCCATGCTTAGAAATACATGTTAAAACTGTGGTTTAATTTACCTAGTCTAAAGGCTAAAGATGGCATGCTGTAACCTTAATCGTGATCCATTTTTTTGGTAGCACATTACGTGGTTTATTTCTGACTTCCAAATTTGTGATGCTTATTTTCCTAATTAGTTAATTCAATTCACTGATGAAATTTATACAGTGGTACAAGTTAAATAAAAAGTTGGATAATACGAAATAAATTACATTAAGTACTTATGAAGAAAGAACGTTATTGAAGACTTAAAATGTTTTTTTTCTCTAGGTCATGTTTTTTCTCTTGAAGATCTTTGGACATAGAGGCATGATGCATTACTAACATCTGTTTTTTTTTCGTAGACTTCGGGTATCTGTTAAATAATGTATTGTGGAGAGTGTATGTTTGATGGTTATAGAAATTTTAAGAGTATTAACATTGAAAACAGCGTTACAACATTGACGCACAACAATAATTAAAGTTTAAAAAAGAAGTGAAAGAAGAGTGGAAAGAGAAATAGAAAAAGAACAGATTAAGAAGAGACGATCTTTCTTAAATTTAAACATAATTTGGATAACCCTTTTACACAAGAAAAAGGGCGTAAATTCTCTTTTTCCATGACGAAGATACGTTATCAATAACAAATTACTTCGAAAGGCAAAGGATTTAAAGGACAACGAAAGGTCTTTACAATGTAGGAGGGCGAAAGAGATATCCTTATTTCAGGGAGAGCAAGGTTAGTAACAAATGAAGAGGAAATGAAGTATTTATTAAGAGGAATGGGATCTTTATAGGTCGGTGGCGCAGCTGCGATGATCATAAAAACGCGATATATTATCCATTTTACATGTCATCTTAGAAGAAATATAGAAAACGAAAGAAGAAACATTGATAAAGTCCATGTGATGCTTCCTATAAATAATTAAATATTTTCTAAAATACGTAATTTTTATAATGTATGTGGCTCAATTACATTCATTATGTATGACCTAAATTATGTTGTTAATGAAATACCTCTACAACGTTAAAATTCTTTTTCTGATTCATATTACAATTTATAAAAGTTTGTTATAAATATTTTTAACATTAAGCTTCGGTTTGAAGATAAATTAATATATTAAAAAAAATTTGTTTTTGACATAGCACTTTCATAGCTATACCACCAACCCACAAAAATTTATTAGGACCATAAAGGGATAGTTTAGTTGCGAGGCAAAGTAGCTTAAAACTAACGTGTTCTTGTCATAGAAAGATGATTCTCTGGAGAGGAAAATGACATGTTTGCATTAGAACAGGAATTATTGGGATAGGACGCTCATGTAAGTAGCATGGTAAATATTTACAAAATTTAGCTCGATTGTGTCAGTAAGGAATGAGGAAACTTCAATTGTCTGTCAGTCGAAGAGTATGGTCGTTTTATGGTCATGGACGAATAAAAAACAAGAAAGTAGACGAATAATAAATGTCGCTGTCAGAGATTGTTTGTCTTCACAAGGAACAAAAAGAGAGTTGTGAGTGGTTTTTGTGTGTTCTTCTTTCT
>NNCF01136519.1:44869-76169 GCA_002313205.1 Laupala kohalensis
ACACGCGTAACTTCAATAGAAAAATAATTTACAAGTAAACATTGATACTTCATTTTCCTTTAAATTTATGTAATTTTTATATTAATTTATGGGAGGGATTAAGAGAACATCCAAACCAATGTTTAATAATTATAGGTAATGTTCGGAGGGTGCGTCCTGGTCGACTGACAGTTGCCCCTAAAACTCGCAACGCCCCCTTTAACACTAGCGCTTCTATGTGATGTTATCCTTGACCATCTCTAGGATTTGTTGATACACACCAGGATGTTTGTTGCCTGCAAAATGATTGTTGGACCAAAATATTCTTCACAATCCCTAGCTTGCAAGGTATCTTGAAAAAATTAACAATTTTTGAAAAAAGTTCATTTTAAATGAAATAGATCAGAAACTAAACGTAAACTGGGACTTATTTACAAAGGAGAATTTATGTTTACACATCGTATTAGCAGAAGTTTGGAAGAAGCACAATCATATTCGCACATTACTTTGGTGAAAATTTCACAAAAGAAAAAAATATAATTTTTCGTGGTCTACTAGTAAAAAATAGATTTACATTTAAATTGACTTGCAGCTTGAAAGTACTCTACTACAACATGTTTCTGTTTTCAAAATTACATTACCGTAAATAAATATTTTGTGCAACTAATACTGAATCATGTCAATTAAATGAACGAGTTTTGAGTGTACTTTGTCATTTCATCCCAGAAGTCTGAATTTAAGAGGAAAATATTTTTTTCTTTTACGAAGTATATTTTTAACTTCTTTTTAATCACATTGGCCCAATTCACGTAACTGATTTAATTTCATTAATTAATGTATTACTAACCCATTTGATTTGGATATAATGACAACCATGTAAATAACCTTAATTATTTTATCTGGCCAAATTAACTTTCACATGCTTCACACTTTAAAACTAACGTTTGCCAGTACAATGAGGGGATCTTATCGCATACTTTTTTTCATTATCGCATACACATTCAGAATTGACACCTGAAGAATCATTCTCGAACAATTGTGTATAGACGAAACAATCAGTTATTTTTAAATTATAATTATTAATTGAAAACGACTGTCTTTTCTGGTATGATATTACCCGTAGGTGAACGTTATCCTAGAATTACGACTATTATAATACCACCTATTTACTTCTAGGTAATGACACGAAATTCTGATGCCTGAAATTATCTTGATACGTTTGAGAGACACACCCAAAGTAATGTACTTTAATCATTGTTCTTCTCATCTTAGTTCCAACATTCCTTTCCATCCGTCTACCGCTGTGTCGTGGCCTGGCAGCTGCAGCATCTCGGTCTTGGAAAGGGTCTCTGCGGGAGCGAAGAGCTGCGCAAAGAGCCACTCACTTGCACCGTCAAGTGTTGGCGTTCCGAGCTGCTCCCTGCTGGCAATGCACGGAACCTGGTAATTAGTAAAGACACCGAGAACGGCGTTGCCAGCATCCGCCGCGACAGCTCAGCTCCTTTTCAGGTGATGCTATGAGGAAAGAAAGCATGGGAAACAGGAGAAAAGTGCATTCAATTTATTACGAGCATCTGCAAACGAAAGAGAAAAAGTGAGGTTATGTGATATTGTAATGAGAATGGCACTGATGTTGCTCGTGAGTGCGTTCCATTCGTTTCTTGGATATAAAGAAAATTGAAGGAGATAAACAAGCTAACCATTGTCTTAATTCAGTGAAATGTGACTCCTTAAAAACGTTTCTTATGACGAAACTTCAGATATTATCTCAATAAATATTTATCTATTTTTTGTATAAGGATTTGCAGAAGAATTGTTTTCTGCATTTCTAAGTGACTGTGACGATCGAAGATACATAGTACGTGATGCGATTTTTACCTTATAGTAAAATGGATCTTACCTATTACCATAAGTATTTTGTTCCATTATTCGGAAATGTTTGCCCTGGTATCAACACATTAGATAAAGGGGGTTCGAGTTCAATACAATGGGGAGAAATAATGACAATGATTTCATATTAACCACTCGCACATTATTCAATTATTTCGACAGTACTTCAAGAAACCTGATCAACCTAAAATTAATCTAAGAGTATGTAAATAATTTTTCCCTTCTGTACATCTTGGACATTTCTCACATTCTTTAACAATAATGTTTAACACTTTTCAAGAGTTACTAGTACGATAGACAATTTAATGATAATAGTGTATAAATGTGAAATGCATTTGAATGGTTTGAACAAAATGGTTAAATATTCAGCAAAATATCACAGATTTCATGATAACTATCATTAACAATTTTTCGTCTTAAACAACTGAAAATGCAATAGTAAAACTGCGTTTTCTAATTTATGAATTATATTTGCTAATTCATATCTACGAATATATGTTGCTACTGTCTTATGGAAATACCTCTTTTATGCCACGTTAATTTTCGAAATAGCACGTGGTGTTTTAAATGGTTCTTTCTTCTCTCCTTTACTGTCGTTTTCTTCTTTCTTTAGGGCACTGAAGTCACAAACGGTTCTTACCGAGGTGCAAAATAACTCGTAGCTGTCTATTGCTGCGAACGTCGCATGCCACATGTTCATCCGACTGGAACGCTTTCGCCTGCAGAATGTGAAACTAATTAAACTGTCTGTTTGTCGCATCGACGCAACGGAGTTGAGGTGACGTAGACAGGGAAGGTATATGGAGCTCTCATTTTGATCGAAGAATTTACATATTTATTACTCTTTGTTCAGGTGGGAAAGGAAGTGTAGGGGAACGAAGATAAAGGAGGAGAAAAGTAAGGAGCGAGTAAAATCGATGCGATCTGATATATCGCCTCCAGGCAGGCGAAGGCACTCAGCAAGTGGGACAGGTTTGAGGCTGACTGAAGAACCTTCGTAGAAGCATTGGGATAGGTAGAACGTTTCGAAGGAATACACTCGTATGAAATATTTTATCATTAGTACAATGCATGTAACAAGAATATAATTCTGTGAATTTCGGAGAGAATCTCTACGACACGGAAAAAAATCTTCCTAGAATAGAATTTTTCACGATGAATTTATTACATTTTAACCGAAGTTTTCGCGGCCATTTACTAGGTCATTTCTTCTCACAAATAGGGCTCCTCACCATCACAGAAAGTAATTCGAAAGTGTGCAAATCGAGGACGCCGCATACGTACAGCAACTATATCAGAAAGTGGATTTAGAAATATTCCAAAACGTCGCGTGATGATATTTTTCCTAAAACATTTTGATGAAATAGGTAAAATAATAGGGGATATTAGTAATATTCTATTTACAAAACGAAGTATTAATAATGTGTTAAAAAACTTGGGGAGACGTATTCCGTATCCCACTATGTGTTAGAAGCATTAATACATTCAAGACCTTTGCGTGTTTCTTTTCACCGTGCAAGTATTACGGCTGCAATTTGCGTTCTATTAAGACGACGAGAGCCTTATGTAAATCCCTTCTTTATTGGAGCCGCGATGAATACCAGTATCACGTGTCCTTAATTTTTTGCTTGTTCTTCAAGCACATTTACATGATTCGTATGAGCGAAAGAATGTTAGACCTTTCCAATACAAAAACAAATCTTTATTGTACATTCAACTACACGAACCTATCTACTTAATGTAATTAATTAATTATGAAGCTAGAAAAGATGGTTGTGTTTTGAGTCATAATGGATGAAATTATCACTATTATTTTTATGATGTGGTATGTAAGGATTTTCTGTCTCGACGAACATAATATTTTGGTAGTAACTATATTTCATTAAACTTGCATTGTGGGATTGCAATTGGAATATGCAAATAATACATTATTAATATTTGAAGAATTCTCGGATAAAATCAAGTTTTAAAGACCGAGAAATACTTCATATGATGTCTAACTGAAAGATAACAGAATGGAATTGCTAAATTGAAGACATATCACAATGCTATAGAATACGAGATGGTTCGTCCTCCCTTCATTGCACTACCTCTGGGGAGAGATCTGCGCTGCCGAAGCTGGCGAGTCGTCCGTTGAGCTCGAAGTAACTAGGAGGTCTCGACCATTCATCATGCGGGGACACTTCCCCGTCGTCCCCTGGTCTCGGCGCCACCGACGGCGACCGTCTCGCAGCCGCTGATGGGGGTCGGGACCCCGCTGGCGTGTGCGAATGTCTCCTCAGCTGCGTCGGGGTGCCCGCCACAGCCAGGTGATGCGGCGAAACCGGTCTCTGCCCGGAAGCGGACCCCAAGCGCGACCCAGGCAAGTGAGTGGTGCTAGTGCCGATGGACATCCCTGGCGGGGCGAGGGAGGCGCCAGCACGACCCCCGCCACTATGACCAGGTCGTTGGTGCACGATCGGAGGTAGGGTGAATCCCGCGGGTGATCGGAGCGAGGCAGCCACGTGACCCGCAGCGCCGCTGCTCGCTTGTTTCTTCAAGGCGTTGCGTCGCGCCTGACGTCCGGCGATGGACGCGCCTCCTGCTGCCGCGTACATGATCACTGTATGGGAGGAGAGATGGACGGATGGTCAGAACAAATACGGGAAACGACGATAGAGGTCTGTTTTCGTCTAAGTGATGACTTCCAAGCTGATACATTCTCTTTGCCACATCTGGCTCACGGAATTACAACGTGCGATGAAAATGAGCGATTTTTATTAGCTCATATTGTACATTAATTATTTAGAATTTCCTTTACCTTGCCCAGGAGACTCCTTTATTGATTCTCCCATCCGTAATGGCCACTTCGTTGAGTTGGCTAACTTGACGGTACTCGATTTCTCGATATGTTTAGGTATACCTTCATTTGTACTAAGGGAGAGATAGTATTAAATGGGGAAGCATGATAATTACAAACTAGCAAGAAGGTTGATAACAGAAAAACATAACGGTAAATGTCCATAAAACAAAGATAAACGAATACGTACAAATGTCGTTCATTCAAAGAAAATAAAACGGGAAATAGTTTAAGACTACCTTAACGAAGGATTTCTTTTGGCAAAAATGATGCACATATATAGAGACTGAATAATCTATTATAGAAGTATTGAAGTTAGGATTATGAGAGAGAAGTACATTGAGAGGTTATTTCAAAAAATTAAAGAAAGTCCAGCAATGATGTTGGGATACATTTTATTTGTATCAGTATCATGTACAAAAATTTTGGGATCTTCCAGACTACCTTAAATTTGTAAATAGAAGCACGCACTAGCCACAACACATTTTGAAACGAATAATGAACTCAGCAAAAAAGTTTCATAAGAGTTAGTCATATCCCGACGTTGATGTAAATATGGTCCATAAAATAAATAATGTAGCCACCTTCATCATCACTATAACTTGAATATTGTGGCAGCGTGCACTTTGCGTTTTTGGATAGAGCAGAAGAAGCAGGCAAAGTGGTTCGTGAAGAAGAATATATCACCTCCAAAGTAAGAAGGTCGCGTAATTGAACTGCAGCCGTAATATATCTCCTCAGTCTCGAACCCTTTCATTACGGAACTTTTCTGCTCTTTATGACGAGACGCGCTGTGAAGGTCGCTCTGCACTGGTCCCAGCGCCGGGGAACCACACCGGGCAAAAAGGAGATAACACTCAGGTTGCGAACAAAAGCTAAATACTTTCAATAACTTAGAAACAATTTCGTATATGGGTAGAAATATATTTTCACTATATGATGTTCACGAAAGAAAAGATTCCGAAAACTTTTCTTTTCTCTGGCAATTCCTCAACATCCTCTTTGAAAATGATATATTATTTAATTTTTACTGATTTATTTGTCAATATAATTGCTTATGTTGGGATAGAAATGAAACTCATTTTTTTCATTTTTTTTCTTATTTTCATTTACATCATGAAAGAAGATTATTTTATTTATGAGGAGATAATGTGGCGTGTTACAATACATCAAACATATTCCAGGCAGATGATCGGTTACCGGGGTCTCTTGAGATACCGAACTGGCATTTTTCGACCGTGGGTATGAAGTGACAGAGGAGTTGTTCACACAGTACTGCTGAGCGGGAGAGCGCTGGTTCGGTCCCCTGCTCATCTGAACTGGATGAGGAGGGGATTGAGTGTTCCCTTTTTGGGGGGATAAAGTTCCTTCAGATTCTCTGTTATCCCATCAAATTTTCTTTCTTACATAAAGTGGATAGTAAATATTAAGAACTCTAAAAAACATACTAACAAAAAGAGAAACAAAATAATCATACTAAAATGAGAAATTCTACTTTTGAACGGAGTCAAACGTAAAACCTGCAGCAGCTGGAAACAATCTAATAATACAACTGGCTCGAGGACAGAAGGCTTTAAATATAAATTAAATAAATACATTATTAAGAATTATGAAAGCAGTATCAAATTAGCATTGTATATATTCTTGGCGAACATATGAAAGACTGTCGATTTTCTTGAAGCCCACATAATTATTTATTGTTGGCCAGTCTGTTTCTATAGTCAAGTTCTATGTTTTGTTTATCATGCCTAGTTTGATTTAAAATTGTTTTGATAATTTAATAAGAAACATTTCACTCAGGACTAAATGGGGATATAGAAGTATTGTGTGCGCAAAAATATTAAATCTTGCCACGAGGGAAGTCACGGAAACTCAGCAAGTTCATAAAATAAAATAAAAACTTTATCCAGGATACGTAAGGCAAATACCAACACAAATCCTACTAATGAACAATAGAGTAGTAAATCTTACCCGGGTTCTCTGAAGTATATTGGGATATTAGGAGTGCATACTCTATCTCAAGCGTGCTCTTAGTTTCTCATACTTCCATAAAAGTGTATAGTTTTCGTTCTTCTTAGAGTTTGGTAACCCTGTCCACAACTCGCGAGTCGTCTCGAGAGAGCTCTAGCTATCGCGGGGCCGCCTCGACCTTAAATCCCGACCGAACTTCGTATTTTCCTTCCACCTCATAAATATTTCAATGAAGGCGGAGAGAAGTTTCCTCTCATCACACATGACTCGGAAAAGAGTTGAGAGCTGAATTAGAGCGAGTTAAGTGATGTAAACGGAAGAACGGAGTCGTGTGCATACATCACTTTTGAAAGAATCAGCATGCCTCCTGACGGGGCAGTGAATACGATGAACCGGCTGTTTTCTTTTCCTTTTAAGGTTGTTCTACATACAGTGGATTAAATAATAATAATATTTATTACTGTAAATGGACAGATAGTGCCTGGTGGCAGAAAACAAGGAAATGCAAGAATATATATATAAAATTACACTGTAAAGAAATTAAAAATTGTTTAATAAATGTATAAAACATAGTATTAACCTAATATAAAAATATGCGACCACGTAACGACTAAAAATTAAACTATTTTGAATAATTACTTTTTGCATAATTTACGGCTGATGTCCCGGAAACTCGGTTTACTCGTTTAGTGCACCTCGTTTCATTTAAGATTTCGCTTCCCTTCCTTTCTGACTCACGCATTGCCTTCTTATCTCTTCACTACCACTTTCATCACATCTACACTAACGCACCCCGTTCTTCCAGAACTTTCTTAATCTTATGAAGGTCTAAAATTTGTATAAATGAAAGCAATCTCTCATTTGGAGTGAGAATGACTAATGTGTAATTATTTCTGAAAATCACCAAAATCTTGTTCTTCCCGTTAGCGTTTCATGGCGATTATTTCTTTGTACCATTTTGCCTCTCACGATTCCACTTCCTTGAAACTACAACGCAATATTTTTTTAGTTGTGTTTGTATGGGGCACCGTTACTTACCTCAAGGTATAAATGTGTCGCTTAATGGGGTTTTTATCACTGAATGGCGACGACAAATGACTTTAAATGTGTGAGAAACAGAAACTTTAAATGCGTGTACTCGATAATTAATGAATTTGTACTTATGTCAATGTTTCTCCAAAGATGCGATTTACTTATTATAATTTTAGTTTCTAAAACACATCATTTAGGGTAATTTAGAGACAATTAATATTTGGATCGTAGACGAGGTCAGAAAAGTTGTGAGAAAACTACATATTTCCGAAAAAGAAAGTTATTTTCTATATTTTCTATATTTCCGAAAAAGAAAGTACATGTAATTTTTTGCGTAAAATTACAAACATTGACATTCTATTAGTATTGTAACTCGCAGCTAACTTTTTGTCTTATCTAGGAACTTATGCTGAATTTTTTTGAATCCTTCTTTGCCTTAGGGCCCTTGATCGGAATTGATGGGATGGTCCCTTGCTTGCATCCGGAGAGTAAATTAGTTTATTGTCCTCCACGTGGTCATACGCAGTTTGTACGGTTTTTTACAATAAATTTATTATTATTATTATTATTTTCCAAATCTTTTAAATTCATGATTTTAGAAAAATTGTAGTCGTATTAATTTTTTACTTAACTTTCATAGAGGTCGTGTGCCAAACTGAAGAGACATTTAACTTTAACCTGTCTCTTTTTTGCGGTATTAGCCTGTTTTCCTCCGTAGCATCTTCCTATCATAACTATCTCGCAACCACATTACGGAGTCAAGCGAGCTCACAGAGTACTTTCTTCATAAATAGTTTTTTTTTGTTAAATGTGAGCGTTGTATATTGTTATACAAAGCTAATATTCAAAGTAATTTAAAAATTTAAATGAATAACAATTTGACTTTTGAATGATAGATTTTCAGCTTAGCAAGGACTTGACAGAACGAGTTACATAGAAATTAGTCTTGAAAGGTAAACTCTGCAGACTATAACTGACACAGTTGTAGATTATCATTTGACGATGTTTTTCAACATATTTAAAGCACACTATACAATATGATACTTACATAATTTATTTTTAATATGTAGTACTGAATATTTATAATGCATATATTCAACGCTAATTAAATTTATGATAGGTTTACGGGTTATTCAGTAATGTAGGACGCTTCTAGCTTTACTACACACATCAAATATTGTTATCTTTCACCATTACAATTTAATTAGTGAGTGAAGTTCATGATATATCTTCCTAGAACGTATAAATCATATAAAACGTATAATTTCGTCTTGTTTTTACTTGTAAGAGATTTGTGTAGATCTTGCACACATTTTTTGAAATTAATTATGACATATTAACGGAGACGTATGTTTTAAGGCTCTTTAAGTATTTGAAATAAAATCAAGAAGTGAAATGAAAATATTATCACTCGAGAAGACGGATCATTCGCTTTTATCCTACTAACACATTTTAGCCCGTATTGGTATTCTACAGCAGAGCTCTTCTGTTGAAATTGCCCTCCATGACGGTCTGAATATTGCGGGAAATTTGCCCGAGGCTCAGCGGTGTAAGAAGAGCCTTTCTCTTTGATATTAGAAGCAGAAAAACGAGAAGTCATGAATATGCAGGTTTAAGGCAATGGCAATGCAAACCAACGGCTGATGAGGGTAGCAGTAACGCCAACATTTACGATGGCATGGGAGAGGAGGCAAGAAGGTTCTCTCAGTGTACGTACATGGGTTTAAAGATCACACGGATAGTAATTACATGTTGGACAACATGTTGCTTTAAAACATAAATGGAGATTTATTGTGTTGGTGTATAAGTGCAGATAATTCTCTGACCGATTAAATGTGAAATTATGTTATTCTTGTGCGATGCGTACATTTCTCTATAGTTTTGTTACGTAAAATAAGGAAATTCAACTTTCACTTTATACCAGTAAAATATTTGAACTCTGCTCTAATAATGATTACACCTTATAAATCGTAATATATATTTAAGAAACCTATTTAGAATTACAATTTTAAAAACACAACTTTGCGTTATGGCGATTGAGATCGTGAGATCATTTCGCGAAGAAAAATTTAACTTAAAGATGTTATCATCCTCAGTTGAAAAATTTCATATTTGAAATTAAAAAGTGCGGTTGTTAGAAATTAGTGAGACGGCACTTGAGAACACTTGTGAATTTTGCATTCATAAATCAAAATGAACCTTATGAGCTTTTAGCCTATTTTCTCTAATTAATTATAACATTGCATGTGGAAAACGATATTCCAAATTGAAAGTATTTTCTTCTCTAAATCAGAAAAGCATCATGTTCTAAGAAGTAATTGCTATGTCTGAACATGGTTTTATGAAACAAAATACGAGAAAGGGAGGGGGAGTCAAATCCGAATAATTTGATATTACTTTGCTATTTCATTTCTTCTTTCGACAATTAACATACCCGTGTAGATTTCGAAAAAGCGATTTCTAATTCAGTGAAACTGTGAAACTAAACCGAGGAAGCGGTTCGATATTTAGGATTCATGAATGGAAGACCCGTAACAAGGTCACAGTTCTAAAATTCAAAGTAGCCTTCATTTCTTTATTCAGTGTCTCGTTGCCTACATCGCGTGATTTCTTGGAGTGAATAATTTGTTGCTAGTGAACTCTCACATTTACTTCCCTCCTCATTACTCATCCTGGAAGCTCTTCAATTAATCGGATTTGCTCCGCAGTATGTTCGTTGTATGTTGTTTCCACCGTTCATTGAGATTGATACAAAGAGGATGACTACGTTTGTTTAACATCAAAAAATCGCAATGAGATAGCCTGTCACGAGTAGCATTAAAATTATTTATTTTTTTCGCATTATTTAATTTATTGAAACTTAGAATAAAATTATTAACATTGATAAAAAATCATTTTACGAGAGAAAATTGTAGAAAAATTTCATTGAGATAAAATTATTACAAATTAAAAAATTCATTAAATTGTACGTGGTACTTTTCCCATGAATCCAGATGACCGTAGACTCTAATATCATACTTTAGGATGGCACTTTATCGATAGTTCATAGCCAATACGTGATACTCTAGGAAAATTGGTTATTGACATTTTAAATGGATTATGTCTGGAACTAAAAATTGTGTTGCCAAAATTCCATCTCGAGAATACTCAGAAGCTCTAGCACGACTTCAGTTTTTAATTTCGTAAACATCGCTTCTCCACCTGCCTCAGAACCTGTTATCTCAAGCTTTGATAACAGGGATGTTAACCGCTACGTCACCCATTTACCTGACACGACTCTACTCCATTTCCATTCAGACTGGTACTCCGCAAGACCAAAGAGGTCCTGGGTTCGAATCCCGGCTCATCGCCATTATCATTTGTCTATAGTTACCCCATACTTTCTTCTCGTGTAGGCGGTACATGGAAGAAATATTTGTGTAAGAGTAAATATTTTTGAGTTACTTCATCATTATACGCTAGGTTTCAGTCCGGTGTCATTTGTATAAGTCTGAAGAGAGTCGACTGTAAATCCACGTAACCATTCCAATTATGAAGTTTCCCGTTTATCCCTCATAGGTATTTATGTCACGGACGGAACTAAATCTCAGAGCTTCAGCACGTGTGAAAGAGGAGTTACAAGTTGATCGGAATAAGTTTTCCTTTGAACTTCATTCTCTCGCAGAATTTGTAGAAGACTGATAAGTTGTTTGTTCAACGTTTTCAACTCTGTGTAAGAACTTGGAGAACTTTACAGGGATATTTATGAGACATGTTTACAAAATAATTTTGAAACATATGTCAAAGATTGGAAATACTGGAGAGGAATGTTTGTTTTCCTTCTTTCATCTATGAAGATTAATATTGATCTCTGTATTTCTAAGTTATCCGTTCTGCTGATCTATTCTTTTTGAATGGATCCTTATCAAACTTTTTTGTGAAAGCATTGCAGTGGTAATAACAATTCGTAGAGATAGCACTATAGAGGTAGTAGTGTAGGCGTCTCCAAGTAGTAATAGTGGGTAGTGGGTAGGTAGGTGGACTTTTTATGAGGAGATATATAATTATCAAACCAAGGGAAAGTGTGTGAAGTGAAGAGACCGATTTGAAAGCCCGGGTGACGTGGCTTGCGTTCAGCTAGTATAATACAGAAATATTGTTTTAATTTATCTTTGAGGATATATAATTAATATAATTGAATCTATCAAATAACAAATAATTTACTGTCTGCATGTGGAAAAATGAGATTGTATGATAGAGTAATAAAACCAACAGTGACCTATGCTGCGGAGACATGAATACTTAAAGAAAGGGATGTATAGCGGCTGCTTGTTTTTGAGAAAATAATAATAAGGATAATGTGTGGTCCGAAGCAATAGGCGAATGGAGAATAAGGAATGACATAGTGATAGACCGTCTGCTGAAACATAAAAAAAATCGTAAACCAAATAAAAGCACAACGACTGAGCTGGCTAGGACTTGTCTGTCGCATGTAAACAAACAGAATTAAGAAGATTTATAACTGGGACCCTGCAACAACTATAGACCAAAATCCGGGGGAAATGATGATGTCACTAAAGATATCAAAGTATGAAGATAAGAAACTGGATGGAGGAGATACAGGACAGGAAATTGTTGGTCAGGTCAAAAAATTCAATAATGAATGTTGCAGAGCTTAAGAAGAAGAATAATCTATCGATCACCTGATTACACACTATCCAAAAAAAGTCGATGTCATTCTCTAACTCGTTCTCTGAAATGAAAGTAGAACTGTTACTAATAATAGGTCGTTAAAAATTCTCCAGAGAAATCACCACCGCATATGATGGTCTCGAGTTCGAAGGTGATTGATTGGAATATGAGCGATCGTCATGACCCTATTGAAAATATGGCGTAATTATGAGGAACTCTCTGCTTAATCGCAGGGCATCACTTGAGGCATAACTTGCTTGAGATTCGGATTGCTAACACAAGACTTGGGGAATTTTGCATCATTAGCAAACCATTAACGGTGTTATGATACTTTTCAATTACAGATTGATAAGAATTTTTATCTTTTTTACAAACGTTAAAAAGCATGATTAGTTTTTTTTACAAAGAATTTATCCCTCCTGACTTATAAATATCAATTGGATGATACTCTTTACTTGATAATGGAGCATTCGGGAGTTTTTCAATTTCAGAATGTTAAACAATGACTGGAGGATATTTTACGAAAGTTAATATTTTTTTGGAATCATTTCTAGTAATATTTCATCAATCAGATTATTGCAAGAATATAACAGGAAACATTAAGTGTAATATAAATATACAGATATAAATATCGCGTTTCCACCGAGAAAAGCAAAATCTATTGTCATGAAACTAATGTCGTGAAAAGTTCTGAAAAGTTGTTTTGTTTAAACAGATTACTGTGGTATATTTCCCAAAATTTGTTTCTAAATGTGTCGTCTCCTTTTCCAGATTTTTAGACCCTAACTGATGGCAAACATCAAGGGGAAATGTGAATTGGGAAAGAGATGATAAATGCAATCTGGTGTTTTCTGATAGTACGGGTAAGAAAAAAATATGCATGTTCTTGTATAAGATAAACTGCAATTTCATTGTTCTTGAATTCAGGATGTTGTGTGGAATAATGTAAAAGCACTCAATGTGTACCTTGAAATATATATATATATATATATATATATAAGAAAAAGAAAAAAAATCACTTGCTTAATTCATAAAGTGACATCATATAATAATAATAATAATAATAATAACAACAACACGGGAACAGAGGCCGTGCCGACGCGTCGCCTGGGATCGGGAGGTGTTGACGAGTAGATGGAGGAAATGGCGCAAGTGTATTGCATGCGTATGCATTATTTTGAGTCCACTCATAAGTATTATCACACGTTCCAATGGTGTGATGTTAATACGTAACAATGGTATTATGTTAATATTATTATACGTATCAAACTATTTTTACCCTTAAAAGTGTGCTGAAATTTTTAAATCCACCTCTGCCTTATGGTCCTTGATCGGAATGATGGGATGGTCCCTTGCTTGCTTCCGGAGAGTTAATTAGTTTATTGTCTTCCACGTGGTCATACGCAGTTTGTACTGCTTTCTTGACAATACATTTATTTAAACATTCGAAACGTTTTTGCGTTTATTATTATTATTATTATTATTATTATTGGAGATTTTTCACTTGCCAACAACTATTCCTTTTTCACATTTGTATGGTAGTACTTTAATAATTATCTCCCAATAATTAATATTATGTTTTGCTTACAGTCCATGGAAACACGACTATAAAACATAAATTTATTGTGATGTGTCAGGTAGTTGTATTATGTACATCAGTTAACTCTCTCCTCAATTCTTTACTGTGATTTACCAAACTATGTACAAAGTATTATGGGCTCTAATGACCTTTGATGTTGACGAGCCCTAAAGCCCCACGAAAAAAAAACAACAAAAAAAAAAGTATTATCACTCATTATTACAAAAAATGGCTACTTTTTTCCTGAAATATTGTTGAAGAAAGAACAATAATAAGGTGCGTGTACAATCTTTAGGGTTTATCGTAATATAAAGGGCTCTAATGACCTTGTTGTTGACGAGCCCTAAAGCCACCCCACCAAAAAAAAAGTAATATAAAATATAATGGTTCAAGGCAAAACAATGGATTTTGTTAAACTTGTTTAAATAACGAGTCTTACATCCCCTTTTAAAAATAACAATATCCCGTATTTTTCATAGTTTTCATATTCTTTGCGTGATTCTGTAACCTCAATCGTGGATACCCAGAATCTCCCCTCTCATCGAACACTAAAATACGGGGCAATTACCTTAACATGCGATCATGACCAACGGCAACTCCTAAATGGACGAACGAATCCTGAAATTATCAGGTATTCGTTTGGGGCCAAGAAACAAGGACATATAGGCAAGAAGCGTTTTCTTACGCGTCATCATCGAATAATCTAGATGGGGACAGTCCGTCCATTAGCCTTTCCGATGGAAGATCACAGTGCATAGAGTCGCCGGAAAAAAGCGTTTTTAAGGGACGCTTCGCAAAGCGGGCAAGTTAAGAGGATGAGGCCGTCCACTGGGAGCCTACGGCACAGGCATATGGCAGAGTAAACTCTCAAAGGAATAAAGAAAGCGCTTGTCTGAGGAAATTACCTCTGAAATCATGTCTCTATGGGAAGAGGGTCATAACATAATGCATATTGCTCTTGTCATTTCGTTTGCTATTCTGTAAGATAAATGTTGTTCTTTTTCGCGAATTTCTTTTCGAAGAATATTAAAATATTTCTTATATTCCAGGAACTGGAACCAATGAATATTCTGATTTTTCTTGTTCAAGTTCTATTTATTGTAAAAAAAAACACCCGAAAAAATACGTTTTTCCGCAATTAAAAGAATAATGTGTAGAACATCATTTTTTAAATTACTACACTTTAATAAATACATATCCTTATTTATCGCTTTTGAAATTGATCTAATGTCTAATCTACCAATATTCCTGAATTACTTCGTTAATGAGTGTATAAAAAGTGTTATTGGATATTTACACTATAAAGTATTTTAAATTTGATTACATTTTGTCGATGATCGTAATCCTAAATTAATTTTCTCGGTTATAGATTAATGAAATAATATTTTGGCACTAAATACACGAGAAATGGTCTCATTAATATTTATTACTATAAATTTGATTTGGTGTATAATCATGGATGAGACTGTAATATGAAGACCGAAAAAATCCTTTCGTTTCAAGAAAATTACCATATCTGAATCGGTTCTCAATTTTGATTCTGCTCCTTCTGGTCGGATACATGTATGTCTCAGATGGCTTAAGTAGAGTTTTCCTTCCTGATCTAGAGACGAGCGAAAGAAGGCCTACTGATATCCGTACTCTGTTCAGTTACATGGCCAATCTAGCAATCGTTTACGCATGTTTAACATCGTAGAATATTTTAGGAGTAAAGGACCTAAATATACTATAAAAGAATTTGCAACAACTTGATTGACGGAAAAAATAGAAGGGTGGCGTACACTATTCTTTTAGCCCCATCCTGGTCCGGTTTCCTTTCGGGTAAAGATGAATTTACGAGTATATACACAGCCAGTACGCTCGAGGCTAAGCATAGGAGAGTCTTTAACAATATCGTTATTATTAATCTCAAGTTTTTACACTTTAATGGATCCGATTTATTATGGAATAATAAATTGATAACAGTACATTCGTTTTAAAAACCTTTTAGAAATATTAAATCCACCACTGCTTTCGACCCTTGATCAGAATTAATGCCCCCCCCCACGTAAATATACGCAGTTTATCGTTGCTATTTTGACAATATTATTATAATTTGTGAAAAATGATCCGGAATGTGACGAAGTGAATTTTAATATTTAAAGTGTTTTTCTTTCATTTTCTCAAATTAAATTTAAAAAACGATATGTATTAAAGGAACTGATGAAGAGAACACGAAACATACAGACATTTAATCTCTTTGTTTACCATTTCGAGAAAACTCGTAATCAACTATCGACCCCGATGCTTTGACCAAGCGCATCGAATAGCATGTTTGTATTAAATTATTTTCCATTATCCCGCAGACTTGTTTCGCGACGGTTTGTGAGCGTGTTTTGTCTCGCGTTTCGTTAGTTTGCGCTCGACTGAGCTGCCAACTTCGATTCACAAGTTTACCTCGCGAGATTATAACTGGGACGCGGGGATGCAACTCTTCGGAAGGTCTCCCAGGAGGGTCATTCCCTCTTGATAGAATGGGGAGTACAGTACAGTACTTGGCAAAACAACATGACTCTGGGGGTGAGTGAGTTGAATAGAAATTAGGTATTCAGGTCTGTTATGAGCGTATCAAAGTATTTTAAATATAGATAAATTAAATGTCACATTTTCAATGAGTTATATAGTGAAATAAAGACTTGGCTAGTCTGGTGTAATCGTTATCTCTCAGGCAATTATAATATTAAATATTCTTTATAACGAGTAAAAATTGCATTTTAAATACTGTTTAAAAAAAAGTCAAGACAACTGATTGAGAGGTCAATGGGAAAAAGTTACTCTTCACTTGAAGAGATAATTCTTTCGAGGTTTAAGTACATCAATTTTACAGGGTTGATACTTAAATTTTATGTCGGGTCATTTATCGAGTCGGGTCATTCAAGTATGATAGAGGAAATACATCATCATAATCATAATGAACAGTAAACGATTTAGCGCTCATTAATTTTTGAATTAAGAATTTACTTCTAAATTTCTTAGATCAGCATAGTGAGTTTCTACCGTTGGAGGATGTTGTAGAGTGTGATCCGGAAGATCACGACCGACAAACGACAAGGAAGGGTGTCTTTTGCATTGGAACGACTAAGCACAACTGAATTCAGTTGGGAGTAATGTTAATAGAATCAAAGGAGAGAATAGCTAATCAACGTATCCAAAGGTGAGATGTCTGAACACCTCATCTCATCTACTCCTCTTGGCGTCCACCACTGTTTCACAACACAAACTACGTTTATCAAAGCATTCTCCTTTTTTGATAATGCAGATGGGAAGTTAACTTCCATACTTCTTACTTAGCGCTTTCAGTTACAGTTCTGTGAGCAAAAGTCGCGTGATGCCTTCATTTTCGCACTTGTGGTGTGATGAAAACGAAATTTTGTTGTTACTTCCGGTTGGTGCGAGTTCACGCCAGCACACGCAGGCCAACCACTTGCACGCCACGTACTGAAGATTTAAGGAGATGGATTCTAAGCTGGCGAGCACAATAGTGTAGACAACCGTTGTGTGTACCATATGTTTAATCATTATAATGAAAAAATAATTTTTATTTGACCAATATTTAAATATATTTTTCGTTTAAAAATAAATTAAATGTGATGGAAACTTTCGTCCAATATTGTCTACAAATTTACTTTGAATCCGTGAATGATCGAAGTATTTTCGATTTTCGTTATGAAACAAATAAATGAATAATTTTTTCTTGTATTATTTACATCTTTATTTTGTTTATTTTCAATAATCGAAAACGAATTCTTTTTTCTTAACACAAACTTTCTCAGTTTTTTTCATTTTTACATTGTTTTATAATCGTGACTATAATAATGTAAGTTATTTTAATATAGAAATATAATTTGAGCAGTGCTCTTGTTTTTATGTTGGTAGAAATGTTTTCTCTGTACTCATTTGTGAGTTCACTACCTCCCGTTATCAAGATCGAGTCTATGTTGGATAGAATCGGAAACTCGATGATCCATTTGTTAATTTAACGATTGTTTAGATAAAGTAGGGAACAGAACACTATATTAAGTCCTAAAACACCCGATCATATATTAAGGAATTGCGATTTTTAAAGATATTGACCTATATATTAAGGTAGTGGCGAATTTAACATTTTTACGCCCAAAAGACAAAATCATGTCATCCGCCATGATGCTCAGTATTTAGAACCGCGAGGGGAGCGTGGACTAGTATTTATTTATAAGACACTGCAAAATTACGTTTATCCAATCTAACTATGGGACCAAATTATCTGACAAATTCTTAAAATGTTTAATGTTGAAACGAGTATAAAAAACGATCGAAATCGGGTAGACATTCTTAGACAAAAGGTACTTCACACAAGGAAGCTAAAGAATGACGTGTAAGAATAACGGAACAAATCATGTTTTTATCTAAACCAGTATTGAAACTCGATTATTTAATAAAATATCTTGATTATCTTGGCAAACTTTGGTTAATTTAATTTCTAAGATAACTTACAAGTTGGAAAACGTTTTGGTAAACATTAAAATTATGGTGATCCATCTAATAAAAATTCTAATAAAGTAGTAGATTCATATCGAATTAATCTAGTAAATGTTGAAATAAAGTAAGAATGTTTTTTTTTTTAACTATTTTATTTGGACCGCCGACTACAAATATTAGTCCTTCGTGTAAAAGGATTTGAAAAATCCTGCCATCAACTAACATTTCCCTTCTTTAACTTTCATTCTCTTTCACTTCCAACTTCCTCATTCAACTTGATTCCATTGTGGCCGGCTTCGTCTCGTGCGAAGAGCTGTCCGTGAGGACTAATGGACGCAGACTATCTGTCCGCGATCGTTCCTCCGCATGCGTCCGCCAACCACATGCATGGCGTCGAGGTTCAGCTGTGTTTACTGTTTCCGAGCTATCACCCTCCACGCTCCTCACACGGCTACACGCTCAGATAAAACGATTCCAGTCGTCACCTCAATACTCAGAGTTTCCTTCATTACAGTTTTATGTAACATAATCGTTTTATGAAATTCTCACAGAAGTACCCAGCGTTGCCCGGAATTTGGAAAGAAACCTAGAAAAATTATTACTAGACTTTCAAAATTTTTAAAAATTCATTAATAATACATAAAAATATTATTTATTTCGTTTAATTCCAAAGAAAAATTGGTACTGAGAATTGATTTATTCTACCCTACACAAGGAATGAAGACGCCTATCAATATTTACCCTACTTCGCATTTTAATTGCTATTACCCTCATAAAGTATTATTTGAACTTTCAAATAATTTCATCGATTATTTTTTCAATTTACATGCCACATACATTTCATAACATTTAACTTTTGTTAGTATAGATGTTCTTGAATTTTTTATATTTGTTTGATGGCTATATACCTATTCATTCTGAAGTGCCCCAAAACCACATCAGATTTTAAACCTATTTTGATTCAAAAATATTTGCTAGATAATTTTTAAAAGTTTATGATGATAGCATTAAATTAGCATTGTGTATATTTTCAGCGAACATATTGTTTAGTATCTTTATTTTCCTGGGCAAATTCAATAAGCTCGTGCTGTGACTTATTGTTGGCCATTCTTTTTCTGTGTTCAAGTTCTTTGTTTTCGATTCACGTGGTAAGATCACAATTGTTTTGAAAATAGAATATGATAAGCAATCATATGGGTATTCACAGACGATTATTTACGTAAAAAAAAATTAAGACCTGACGCAAACGAAGATGCGGGAGCTCAGTTAAAATTTTTAGAATTATTTTATTGGACTGCACTTCTTCTTGGCGAGATTACATTATCCGCGTCACCTGTGTAAGGAGTTATTTTCTTCTTTGATTCTAACTTTCGAAGCTATAATTCACCTCGATCACTTACTCTTCCGCTCAGCTGGAGCAACGCATTCAATCACCCGTGCGGGCGAGAATGCGAAGTCATAACGACCAGAGGAGACAAGTGGGGTTGGGTTGTCGTACAGAATGCAACAGCTGGCAATGCTTAGGGGTAGGGATAGGGGACACTGTAATGATTGATGATATCACTCCCAGCGTCCTGAGTTACGTTCAGGACGCGCGGCGCATAACGGTGAAATACCGCTCTTGTCCGCTAATAGCCAAGCACTGTGCTCTGGGAGAGATGGTCACACGCACGGGAATCAACCGAATGATGAGGTGCAGGGTATTGGAGATGATGCGAAACGATAACGCCAGGTTGGATAATGTCAGATTGGCGGACCACGCGTGGGGTTGGGTGGTTCCCGTATTATACTGAGTGCTTTAATGAAGTCCACAGTGTATTCAGTGGACGTAGACATATACTAGTTTCACTTAAAATTAGGTTTGCATCAAATATTAAACGATCGGGATGATATTTACCATTATGATGAAATGTAAAAATTTCTTCATCAAAAACTTCTTTAGTGATAAAATGGTAGTTCGTGTTTTTGTTGTTGTTGTTGTTGTTGTTGTATGATGGAGTTTAATGATGGAGATGAAGTAGTTAGATGACGGAACTTTGTTGAGGATCCCTGAGAAAGATAACGTTTGCTGTCGAAACGTGGCCTAGTTAATAAATATATTGTCAATACTTAAGAAATTATTTTTACATTAAATATTGACGTCGTTCAACACGTAGGAACTCCAGAGTAATGTCCACGTCCACGGTGCTATGCGACGTGTTGAAACAATGAAGTAATTAGCATTACGTATAAATTAAAACCATTTCAAGTTTTTTGCCAATTATGATAATTTGTTTTTAAACATTTTTATCGAACAAAACATTCTAATATAAGCAATCCACTAGTGTAGGTAAATTTTTGTTAATTTTCTTATTTGTGGAACTTTTTATTTTGGTTTTTTGAAAATGAATGGGATGAAATTCTACTCCGCGAAGACAATTCGCTCCCAAATTGTTTTCGAGACTATTCCAATGATTCTTCACACAACTTTCAACGAAGCAAGCAAGTGCCCTAAATTTTGTCTGTGTGTGTGTGTGTGTGAGTGTCGACGAGCATTAATTGATAAAACTATACAATGTCTCTTATTTCTCAGATACTCAAGCAGAAGAAAGACGTGGCCAATTTCACATAAATTGTTTTTTTTATCAGAATGTGAACAAAAATTATTGTTCTATTAAAAACCATGAATTCTTAATCTTTTTTGACAATAAAGTTTATTTGTTTATTGTTTAAAAACTTTTCTGTAGCTAATATTTAAGCTATTTAGAGTTGATATAAAAATATCTGTTAGGTATTTAATTTTATCGAACACTCACAAATACGTGGATTTTGTAGAAATTTTCAAATAAGTCAAAGACATACATAATTTCTTAAATTTTTAAAATTTTATTAAATTGATGCTTTTACTGCCTAAAATTTTACAGTTATGTCGGAATGTTTTAGTAATGTCTTATCATCACCATGCAGTTGTTGGATTTATAATAATGTAGAAGCAAGTACGTATATATTCGCTTATGTGTATTCATGAGCTGGATTTTAAAGGTCATGGGTAAATGAGTTTGAATTTAAATTTTTTCTTCTCACATAAATTTTGTGGAGAGTCAGGTTCCAAGAAAATTCTTCTCCTGGGATCAGTTGCGTGTCGTATTTACGAAGAATTTACATAAAAGATGGATTGCCGGTGAATACAATCTTTCCATTTTTCTCTGACTAAAGCAAATTTTTCATTGTCTTATTTGTAAGAGTGTTTATGTAATAATAGGGAATAAGTTTAAAATGCTATTTAACGATAATTAAAACAAGATCATTCTCGGATCTATTTAAAGAGATCCTATTGATAGCTTTAATACACACTATGACTAGTCTCAATGTACTACAAAAATATACTAAATGTAGCAAATTGTAATAAATTTAATAATGTAAGATTCTGTTCCCCGGCATTCTCAAGAATAACTTACCAAATATGGCAAAATATTCTGATTTTACAATATCTCTCATAACATAAAGTTATCCAATGTGAGGTTGTCCANACTCTCATAACATAAAGTTATCCAATGTGAGGTTGTCCACGTTAGCTGAATAACGAACGAATTAAAATATAAATAAATTATTATAAACCAAATCGAAAAATTCGCCACTTACAGTTATAAAAATTTGTTCATCCTAATTCATTCAATATAATTCTTCACAATTAGCTGCTGGTTTGTTAAGCGTGTACATGTTTAACGCTACGCTACCTTGAACTTTAAAGTTACCTAGAAACGACACGATTCTACCACCATTAACTTGAAAATTTCCATACTCTTACAAAATCATGTTCCCGCTTAAAATATTACATTTAACATAATCAATTGACCACAGAAAATTAACAAAAATATTTTTATAGGCGTCGGCGATTTCCCCGCAAAATATTTTTATGCATTCCATTTTCTGCGAATGTACAGAACTCTTTTATTGACAAAGGTTTCATTGGAACTCGGGCACACCAAGTTTTTCAAATACAAAAGTTATCTTGAAAGTTCCCCCTTTTTTTGTTTAATCGTCTGAGTGACTTGCCGAGACTCCTTCGTCCGCTGAAGTGGTAAAGTTGTGTCTTAAAGTAAATCTTTTTTGAAGGGAATCCACGGCATTACTTTGAGCCTGTGACTGCCGGAGGGGCAAGGGGGAGGGAGGAGACCTTGTGAGAGGTAAAGGACCCGCGAGGACGAAGCCTCGACGCTTCACGTCCGCAGCAGTAAGCTTGTCCTCGTGAAGCAACAACCCCTGGACAAAGTCCTTTCTTTCCGAGAACACCCCACCGGGGAATAATGGTACGTGGCTTCAGAGCTCGGATCACAGTTCTGAGACTGACGGTGGCTGGCGGGAGACTATACGGTTAAGACGGGAGATTTTTTAATTTTTTCGCTCCATTTTATTTCCTCATCAGATTAAAGAAAATGAAATATTTTCCCCCTTCATCCACCAAATTTGACGTACTGTCGTTCTTTGATTTATTTACTAGTTTATTTACCTAGCGTTGCATGGGATTATTCTTAGACCAACTTTTCTTTTACTCAGGAAAAAGTAAGATCAATCTATACTGTAAGATCAAAATACTTCGACTTTCTGGTTCGTAAAAACATACGAACAGCATCCTAATTTTAAAAATTCGTAACAATGCAGATTTAGTACAAAACTTGATTGAGTACACCATTTTGAGTTTTAAAATCAGCAGCAAGAATCATTTTCTGTCTTCCTTTTCAAACATTTAAAGAATAAAAGGTAGTCTCTCTGAACATCTAAACTATCTCCTTGCCAAATTTCATCACGATGTGTTCAGTTGTGATCAGGTAGCAAGCGGACAGACACACTTTCGCATTTATATAGTGTGGATTTCATCGTTCAATTATTGTATGATATGATGACGTCCAAGATATATAAAATTCTGTTCTTCCACCTAACCATGTAATTTCATCGTAAGAATTAACAATAGAGATGAGGGTACAAATAGGTAAAGATTTTTGTTCCACATTAGAATAAGGTGTCATCGATCACAAAATTCTCCTTTCCAAATTGCATTCTTTAGGCATTCGTGGACTTCCACACCAATGACTAACTTCTTATTTAAAAGATAGATATCAACAGGTCAAAATATCATATACTGAAAATAAAGTACTTCAGCATTACCTTTCAGAAACAAAGTCACTAACTCGCGGAGTTCCCCAAGGTTCAATTCTCGTCCCTTTACTCTTTTTATTGTATGTGAACGACATATCATCTACATCAGATTGCAAAATGGTTCTTTTTGCTGATGACCCTAATTTACTATGTAAACACGCCAAAACTAAAAAAGTTTTGTCTAACCTTTCGACTTGGTTCCATGCTAATCGTCTCATGACAAAACAGTGTCTATGTCAAAAATAAATAGATACCTAAGACAATAATTTTCGTTGCTTTATTTAGAACATATATAGATTATCAGTAAAAAAAATATCACTTGCATAACCAAATATTCATGTCAGGGGACCTCATCTGACCGCTCAGT
The DNA here is from genome assembly GCA_002313205.1 of Laupala kohalensis. NCBI lineage: Eukaryota > Metazoa > Arthropoda > Insecta > Orthoptera > Trigonidiidae > Laupala > Laupala kohalensis. The sequence goes on from NNCF01136519.1 coordinate 68,831, forward strand.
AAAAATTATAAAATAGAGGAATATGGCTTAATGTTGTTCAAGTGTCAGTTTATGAATATAGAGGGATATAGGAAATGAATTGGTATATATAATGGAAAGGTATAAGAAAAAACAAGAAGATTTATGTAGAATTTTGATACAATTTTCAAGCCACCTATGAAATTATCCGTATAGATGTGAATAACTTGAATATGAATAAAGCATCTTTTATACCACTCAAAATTCTTTAGCTTGGAGGTAATCCATAAATTACTTAACTGGGGGTGATCGGATTTTGATACCATTACTCAGCGTTATCCTTTGTGTTACGCAACGCTATGGTAATTGGGCACTTTTAAAGTTCGTCGGTGTTATCCGTCTATGGAGCTCGGAGCTATACAATGAAGTATAACACTATACTATACATTAAAACAACAAATCAAAATATTGCACGATTTCCAAAAATTAACAAATTTTTCTGAAAATGGAGGGAGGAGGAGGGTAAGGGTTCTATTTGGGGGTAAGAGGTAACGTTACAGATACGTTATCAAAAAAGGGGGGCATTAAATAATAGTTATTGCGTTATATGTCTTGGGCCGACCCCAAAGTACAAGCAATGAACTTACTCTGAATCAATGTTCCCTTCTATTTGGTCATAGCAGTTCCATCGCACAAAGAGGACACACAAACCTGCCGTCTCTCTTCCTCCTTGTCCATTGGAGTGATTTCGCATTGATTTCGAATCCCTTTCGCCAGAGGTGCAATCCCCGTCCGCGAGGAATCTCTGGATTGTGCGATGCCTCTGAAGCCTTTGGTTCAACGCATGCGAGAGGAGTGGACACGGACGGACGGACGATGCGTAGGCTTTTGTCTCCGGGGAGGGAGTGCTCAGCTGAATGCGTCAGAAACGCATTTACGCACTGGAAGCGGAGTGCGTGCAACAAGTGCGGACAAAAGAGAAGGAGAAAAAAAACTGGAGCGAAAAGGTTTGTAATTATGGAAGTGCCGATGAGATGGCGGAGTATATAATGACTTGGAATAACACACATTTGTAGTGAGGTGTTGAAGAAAAGGGGAAAGTATACTACAAAAAAATATAATGTATTGGAAACAGAATTCATATACAGCTTAATCAGAATTCAAAATATACTCGTAATTAGATGTAATTTTAGTACTGCTTTATGTGCATACACCTAATGAGACAATAGCTTATTAAAATATTTCAGAATGATTAAAAAATAAACCGATTCAAGAATAACGTGAGAAGAGGACCAGAGACTAACAAAGGAATTTTTAACAAGCGCAGGTCGAAAGTGATCGTAATTTATTTAAACTGAAACATATTGACAATTATATCAATCTTGTCTAGTTCTGTGAGCACTATTAAAGACCTCCCACATTCTTTGACACCACACTTTTAAGAAATTGTGAGTTACCAAATTCATCAAGATTGTTGATTTATTTACGTTTGCCATCGACGTTTCGGGTCTAGCTTTAGAACCCTTCATCAGATCGTATACACTGACACCATGCACTCACAACTTTTTAAAAGTTTAGTGTCAACGAGTGTGGGTGGTCTTTAATAGTGAACACAGAACTTGACAAGATTGATATAATTTACTCAGACAACCACATATGAAGTAATATTGACAATTAGTATGTCCTGTCAAAATATTAGCGACGATGGCGCACTGGAAAGCAATGAAAATAATTGCGATGAACGAACACCATTCGCACGACGAAGAGTAATTTTTGTGGGTCTTGTGCAACCCTCAACTAGAGCGTCGAGAAGCGGCAGTCGAATCACGAGGCTGAGCTTTGATTTGTCCGACTTCGCCATTGTGGAATAAAATTAAATTCAGACAAATAATACTATTTACGCGCATTTAAGAAAAGGGAGAGCAGATCCAGTCAAGTAAAATAGTAAAACTTAAATTTCAGCTAAAATAAATAATCAAACAATTTAAGGCTTACGACCTTATTAAGGATGAAAAACGTTAACTTTGTGCTTTGAATAACACAACGTTTCGACTTAGAAAGTAGAATAGAAGTAGAATATGTTGAACTTACTACACCATTCATGTTTTAAGTTTCCTTTCTCTAACTTTCTAGACGAATTCAAGTGAAATGTTAGATTTATAATTTTATGTTTTTGTTATTTAAATATCGATAGTGACAAACCTTACATTTTTAATTGTACATAATATAATTAACATATGAGAGAAAATTAAACGATGCATCACAATTAATTTCAATTTCTTAATTTTGGTTGATAAGAGAGTGATAAAGGTTATCAGTGACATTAAAAATTAACCCGTTTTAAAATATTATTTCACGCGTGTTTGTAAGTATTTCCAATATATCTTTGCCTGAGTAAAAAAAAAATAGAAAATACATATTCATTGTACGTTTGAACTAATTTGATTAAAAAGAGTATATTTCTTAAAGTAGGTATCTTCATATCTACTTTAATAGGTATAATAAAAACAATTTTTTGAAATATATTTTAACGCCAGAAACAAGAAATAAAACTTCATAGTTAACACAAATGTCATAATATTTCTCACAAAAATCGTAGTTATAAAGCAAGCGTTATTCATATTTTGTTATTTTAACGAGATTCAGTATTCGAGAAGAATATTGAGGTGATATCACGACAGCAATGCAAAACTTACGGCAGCAGACCTTTTACTACTGCAACAGTTTCGACCTGTAGTGGACAGCGTTGGCTTTCCTAATGATTGTCTAAAGTGTGAGAGGAAAGAAAGGCAAAATTCTTGATTTCTGTTCAGTGTCTTCTAGTGTGCCACCGACGCTCACATATTTGACAATATGTCTTACAAACGATATACATACTAATAGTCAATATGTACATATTTCTTCCGTGTACAGTACCCTACACGTGGAGAAGATATGTGGAGAAGATTCGCGACTCGTCGCCATTTTCACCTGACCGAAAGTTATCACATATCTTCACCACGTGTAGGTACACGGAAAAAATATGTACATAACGAACCTTATACGTAGGTACGTGTGAAACCGGTAATAAAGTGCCCACAGCATTGTGTGCCGACTGGTTCACTTATCTCCTGTATGAGGATGTTTCTCAGGTCTTCCGCGGTTTAGGTCTCGGTGGAAATGGTGTACAGTTGTGGAAGGCGAATGTTTTAGTGGTTAACACCTCTGCGATCAAAGCAGAAAACCAAGGGTTCGATTCCTGGCTCCTTGGCATTTTCACCTGACCGAAAGTAATAGTCAATATGTTTCAGTATTTTAAAAAATCGGGACCACATTCGACCTGCGCTAGTTGAAAGTTCCCTAGTAGGACCCTAACTAAAGCAATAAGGATAATTAATTTGCGCGTGATTAAACATGATTGTTTTCAAAGTTTTGAGAAATAAAGGAGAAGAAAAACTTATTCGTTCTCAACTATTGTTTCATGAGTTCATTATAGGGAGTATTCAACATTACAATCATAGAAGAAGTGAATTCCTCAGGAGATTTGCCGTTAACGACTGTATATTTAAATGAACAACAACCCTTAAAAGAAAATTTGACACTGTTGTGACGAAAATTTAAAAGATTAAATAAGGTTTCTCACGGTTGGTTCGCATGCTAACAAACATGGTTAGTCATACACAAGGAAATCGTGGCAAAAGATTTATGATGATCACAAATTTAATTAGTATTTCAGGAGGAACTTAGTTTCATTTTCTTGCCACTAAACATTAGTATCAGCTCAAACAAGCTAATAAACGTGAAGAGATAAAAAATATAATAAAGAATCTAGTACATTTTTGTGGGGCTTTAGGGCTCGTCAACGGCAAGGTCATTAGAGTCCTTGAATCTAGTACTGGTAAGGAATTTTTAAAAAATTGTGTAAATTGTCATTTATAGAACATAAATAAAGCATAATTATCAAAAATAATAAAAAATGATATATTTGCAATGGCAATGATATTTTTAAAGAAATGTAACTTTTGCAAAGGTTGCTTACTTTTAAGTTGTCATATTAAGGAAAAAATACTGTAGCTCTACGGGTAACATGAGTTGTATTCGACTCCAAAATGAATATAGAGCTGTTACTTATGCTAATTAAATGATGTTTTTGTCTGACAATTAGTCGTTGAGTTAACATTTCTCGTAGAATTATTACTGAACTGTATAAAGTAAGATTAATCACATAGAAGCTATGATGCATCTTTAATCGTGACGGTGCGTACTAACCAATAAACAACACTGTTTCGAGTTGAGTGTGGCCTAAGTGCGGCGTGCGTCAAAGCCCGTTGGTTTACTGCGCGGCGGCCAGAGCGATGGGGCGATGGGAGGGAGGCAGTGCACCGCGCATTGCATTATGGATGCGCGTGAGCACGGGGAATCCCACGAGCACGCAGCAGGGCTGCTACTTGTTGAGCGCCAACGACCCATCTGGACGTCTCCTCTCTTCAGTGCCCTCACGCACTACGCAGCACTTCTGTGCTTTGCTTGTTGATGATACGTTTAGCTTCTTTTTTCTCTTGTTTTGGGATGGCCATTGTGGTGTCTCGTTTGTTGCTTTCTTTATTTTATCTCTTCTGTCTTCGTACATTTTTAATTCTATAATAGTTAAATACATTATTTGACCTGAACTATACGAATTTTCACAGTATGTATTATGATAGATTTCTTTATATGTTTCAATTCTTGGTTAGAACCTGATCAGGTGAATGAAATAGTAGACTGACAACACGTAGTAACAAAGTAACAACCCAATTGGGGTCGTATGATATATTTAATTATTCCTTATTTATATTACGTAGTTTTGTTTGATTGGTTTCGTTAATTCATGAATACGTTTTTAACAATGCTATATTTTCTATTTGCTTTTCTATATTCGTCTTCATTACACATTTTTATTCATATTCTGTCGTGCTGATAGTTTTTGTTTTCATAAAATGTTTGAACAATTAGATTCCTTTCTTTGTCTTCCTCAACACTTTGCAACATTTTGTTTTATCTGTCACAAAATTTTTAAGACTTAACGTTTCTGACAATTCAAGTAAAGACACATTTTAATTCCCAAAGAAGGGATTGTTTTACTCAAAACATCATTAGAAAATTTCGGTTTTATTTATTTGTTGTACATTATTGTGCGCCACAGAAATTTCACAAAACTCCAGACTAAGTGACTTGCCCCTCGTTTGTGGCGCACGCCTAACAAACACCGTCAATTAAAGCGAATGAGAAGAGTATATTCGAAGAGAGTGTGGAAGTTGTGTGGTGGCAAGTACCATTTCAGAGTCAGCGTGATGAGTTTGCGCGGCGCGCATAGCACTTGTTGCGTCGGGCCGTGCGGTTGGCACTCCGACGACATGCAGTCTGTGCGGCGGCCGTGAGCACGCGTAATCTGCGCTCTGCTGCTACGAGTTAACTTGTTTTAAACTCACATACAGACTTCATGTTCTCACTTGCGCGCAAAAGTCGGAACTACGAGTCCTGCGGCTCAGAATTTGTGAAGTACGTCTACTGCGTGGAGTTGGGTCATGTAGACGGGTAATTTTTGAAGTCTCGTTTCCATGAAACAGGTTGTTGCTGGAAGTCACAAAATAACACCTTTTTAACCTTTCATTCATCCTTCGTTAAATTATGTCGTTAAAGTATTTACACCAGCCAAAGTAATATTTCCGCCATAGTAAAGAAATAAACGCGAAACTTAAAATAATGTGATTTTTTATCCCCAAACGTGAGGGGTGAAAAGTTCATATAAATAAAATAAATCTTTAATGAAGTCTTAGAATAAGGAGCACCAACTACTTTCAATTCAATGCCTTCCTGCTTATAGAAGAGGAAGTAGAATGTATATTAAACTCTATAAAAGCGAGACCCTTGCGGCAGGCCAGCTTTGTTGTCTCGTGAGTTGTTCGGTTGAATACAGATGCTTCATACATGTGAGCTTTGTATCTCTCGCTTAGTTTTTCTCAGCGTAATAAGTGTAATTTTTTACTCTTACTGGTTGGTGATTCCATAAATTTAAATTTGTTTTCTCATTAAACGGAAAACTGTCAAGATCTAGAAACTGAATCAGTGACAATGTCGGCCATGATGCAAACCGTATTATTGCCAAAAAATTAACATTAGTTAAAAGGTATTACAATAAATTAAATTCACTTATCATTAAAGGATAACATATTGGGTACAATGTCCAGAACATAATATTTTTGTAAAATGTCCTTAAAGGAATGCAGTGCTTCATACATTGGATAAACTAAGTGCTCATTAGAAACACGCATTAGAAAACACCAGATAAATTTTAACGCTTCTGACCATGGTGTGGTAACTATATTTTATTTAGACAATATCCAGTTTGGAATAACATAATTTTAGACACGGAAAAAAATATATAAACGTAATATTTCCTAAATGCGCATAAAAGGAACTAGCAATAAAATTAAATTAATCTGATAAAGATAATTCATACTCTCAAACGAGTATACAATTTTGCTTTTTTGTTGTTTATTGGTGTATTATTCGTTTCTACAGTAGTCATGTTTTCATGTGTATGTATTAAGTTTATTTATTATTTTCATCTAATGAAGATGGAATAAACAATTCTACTATCGAGGTCATTACATTGATATCAGAAACAATAAAGAAGTAAGTAGATAAACGTGGCTCGATGAATTGGACCAGTCAATTTTCAATAATAAAGTTTTTTAGTACTATATCTTCTGATTTTTGTAATTACAGACTGAGTCCTGAATATGCATGACAAATTAATCTAAAAATACTGAAAAGAGACATTTCAGTTTACTATTCTGAACAAGTTAATACATGATCTGAAAATACAATATTGCTTCGTTCTACAATGCATTGATTCAAAGTTAAACATGTCTATTATCTTTACAAAAAATCCGTATAATGATTCAATGTTTATGAAAAATTTGTAAAATATTAAGTAGTATATATCCACCCTAGGGGTGAACTCGTTTGCATAGGAACGTGTGTGGAATGAAACGGTAAGATATTTACTGACAATGAAAGTGTTCATATAGCATTCAAAGCAAGGTTACCCTAAAATTAGAAAGCCAACTACTAGCAACTTTGATAATGTGGAGTGTTTCCATCGATGCACTCATTAAGGCTTGGCTCATCGTTGACATTGCATGAGCGACGTTTTCGACTTGGATGAATGAACAGGAAATTCTACGATGTGATCCTAGCGGATGTGTTCGACCGTCATTTGACTCTGTTCATATCGGAGTAGACAAAAGAACATAAGAGTGAACGAAACCGTCGGTACAAGAGTCGATATTGGAATGTATAGTCGTTGCTTCCGCGAAAGAAAAACTAATTATTTATTTAATAAAATTTTAAATTGTAC
>NNCF01136531.1:3896-19289 GCA_002313205.1 Laupala kohalensis
AACATTCTATTCTAAAATTTGTATTCATCAACGCTTTCTCTGACTGTTATATCTCATTATCCTTATAACAACACCGAACCTTATTATAGACAGCCGAAAACAACTTAGATTCGTATTAAAAATAAAAAATTCATTATCTCTTTGTTTCATCATAATGTAAATATTTGGATTGACCTTAGTTGACAACGTTTCGAGGCTCTACTTTTGGCATTTGACATTTACATTATCAAAAATCTTACAAATATCAGCTTTAATACATATGGTAACACCACCAGTAAGTTAAAATTTCACCCGAGTTATTAATGATCTTAAGATCTAGAACATTTTTACATGTCTTCAATCTCTAATATAAATTTCAGATCACCACAAAAATTATTGAATTCTTTTAACAACTTATAAATCTAATCATCATTTCTCACAATCGTAAACAAATCTTCAATATATCTCGTATACATTGTAACACAAAACTATTGGATTTAAGTACTAATTCAACACCTTTCATTATATTATATTATATTGGGCTCTAATGACCTCGATGTTGACGAGCCCTAAAGCCCCACCAAAAAAACAAAAAAAACCTTGAATTATTTCAGGTATAGATAAAAAAAATAATGAAAGATCAGATTGCGCCGGCCGGCTGTTGCTCAGTGTGGAGGCTTCTCGTTTGCGCCCGTCCGCTTTGGTTCTTCAGAGGAGAGTAATTACGTAGCTTCTCTACAACAAAAGGCTTCTTAATAGGCAAGGATTCAGGTTGTGGAACGAACCTATACACTTCTTGTGAGTAAATGTCTTTCTATTATATTTTTCATCAACTTATTTTCAATTCTTGTATAATACAGACACACCTGTTAATTGGGGAATATTCTTCCCGAAATATGCATGTTTTCGTTTGTTTTCATTGTGTTCTCACATTAGACAACTATATTGATATATTGTTTCTTTTAGTGATGAAATTCCGTGTTTTGAAATTATTGATGATATTTTCGGAAAGTTGTATGAATTCTTGATGTGCTTACTTTTCAGTGTTTCTTTTTCATATTTCACATTTCTTCCGTTTTGTGGACTCCCGGATATTATTATGTGGTTTAAATATTGTTTTAGTGTAGTCGTGTTTACGAAAGTTTTAGTTTTCATGTCCTCAGGAAACGGATGTCATTTGCTGCGTGATAAAAGTTCTTGGTCAATATTTTGTTCACTTCATTTGTCTTAAAAACTTCATGAGCATTAAAAAGCAGCTATCAGCAGTCCTACACATAACATTTCAAACTCCCCCGTGAAGATAGTTAGTCGCTGATGAGGAGTAATGAACTTCAACCAATCTTACGACGTAACTTTCATCCGTATCCCGCTTTCGTGGCGTAGAGCTCCGTTGCAGGCGACTGGTTACAATAAAACATGTGTTAATGTGACGATCCTTGAACACCTGACTCCATCTGTTGGTGCGACCAAGTACCTCAGGTGCAACAGCAGACGAGGCGAGAAGTGGATGTGGCGGTTCGTCATCAGGAGCGTTGCTGCGGTCAGAATTAAAATGACCATGCAAGAATTACATGGACATTTTCCTCTTCCCTGTTCAATGATATTCAAAATTTCATCCTGAACGATTAAGCTAATAACTGAATATTGACGAACTCTCCACGTTTTGTCAAGGTAACAACTTTATTTGCTTGAGAACATGTTTTCGACGGAATGGCCATCATCTTCAGTAAATATAAAATAAATTACAAAGAATATATTAATGAAATAGCAAAATTCATGTAATCGGTTCAACTCACGTTATTTTCTTCAAACTATTTTACATTCAAAAAAACATATTTTTAAAAGTCCTAATTTAAATTAAGAATATCCTCATTCATAAGATGGACATAAATATTATTCTAAAGAAATTATCTTCTTAAATTCAATTCTGTTATTCACTTCTAATTATTCTGTAAAAAATGTTCAAGGTTTTTTATTTCAATTTTGTAATTCTGTCAGTATATTTATATTTTTGTAACTTCTTATGAATTCATTTCTAATTAATCTGTATCATCGATTCACTTCTAATAATTATGTAAATATGTTTATCTTCTAAATTTGAATTTTGGTATTTCATGAATATATTGTTTGTAATTTATTTTGGATTCACTGAAGAAGACGGCCACGCCGTCAAAAACATGTTCTGAAGCAAATAAAGTTGTTACCTTGGCAAAACGTGGAAATTTCATTAATGTATTTACAAAAGGTTACTATGATTCACCTCCTTCATAATAACTGAACGTTTGAAAATATATTTCTAATTATTTTTTCTCTTGAATGGACTTTAGAAGCTCACAGAAGAGACGGTTTTGAGATTAAAACCCGGTTTTACATGGTCTTATTTCCGAATGATTGGTTTTAGTACTTTCTGAAATATGAGATGAGACGTATATTATGGATCTCATGTAAAATATTACTTCATTGTTTGCCAGACACAAATTCGAAAGTCAAGGTCTCCTGAGCGAAACCTAGAATATTATTTGCTGACTTTTTTGAAACGGAAAAATACCAGCAAACGGTCGAATTTCTGAAATCGTTACTTCGCACTATGATGGAGAAAGTTTGAGAAGGGACAAAAATGGTTAATACGGTCCAAATTTCTTAAAATGTTGTGTGCAGGCCTTTTTCTTAGGACATGAGATTGCAAATATGAATTTTATTTTTAAAAAAAACACAACAAAATTTTTGATAACGGATGCAAGATGACTGTCCAAAAATTTTTATATTTTCTTCAATAAAGCAGAAATTGTTGCTCGTTGTACATGAACAAAAATTTATTTATTTTATAGCACTAGCATTTGATTTATTATTGATATTTATTTACTAACTAAACTTTTTGCGACAAATTGTAATATTAAAAAATTCCTTTGTTAACTTAGGAGCCTCAGTTAAAAAAATAATCCTGCAATAATACAAATAGATACAAATTATAAGTTGGGAACTAGAAATTTGATCTGAATATTTATATTTTTACAATGTCATATCTTCTCTTAGCTAATTTTTTCGCTCCTATTCGAAACCATTTTTTAAGAATGACTTACAGAAAGTTCTTTTTTTAAAAGTCTGAACATGGCAAAGGAGTTACGAATCAGAGGTAAGTAAATGATGTGTGTCTTTCTCATTGACGTTGACGATGTTAAATGTGGGGTGAACAGAACTCCTCTTTTCGCGAAGATGTCCTCATTTTTCTGTATGTTCTCTGTCATCGTGAAAATGGGAAAACGCCTCGATTTTATTCATCGTTCATAATATCATTAAGGACGTACGTTTTCTAAGGTTATGAGGTTGTTTCAGGTTAAATTCGTCTCAGTAACAGATGAATGGTATTGATTGTAAATACAATGAATGGAATTGATTGTAAATACAATTGATGGTTCTGAACAATTTTAAAAATACTCCTGTCGGGAATTTTAGGAGTATCTGATGAACTCCCCTAAAGTGTTTGCAGCAATATCAAATTCAAAGAAATAAAAATGTGAGTGTTCCTTAACTCCAGCAATTCCGGCCTAAATTTCTTAGCATTTGTTACCAACGAGGGGCTCGGAGACCCATAATTATTTCTCTAATATTTACTTATTTCTATGGTAAAAGTTAGATGAAAACACTCAATTACAGTTCGGTGATGGTAGCATACTCCGTTTACTTAACTTGAAATAAAATAATTTTTCGATAATGACTATAACTTCTTACTATTCCCTGGAAATTTTTAATTTAAATCAAAATATAATGTAAGAAACATTATTTTACATTTATTTGAAATTGTATATTACCCATATTTGACAGATCCTTTGTCCCGCTGCTATTGAAAGGTTAATGTCTTACTTTATTTTATTGATTTTAAGTTCAGTGTTTCCTAATGTAACATGTGAAACATTTTGAAGTTTCCAACTCTTCTTCTTATACGTATTTCTTATCCTTACGCATGATTAATTCCGTAAGGTATGTCCTTTGCTTTGTAGTGCAGTATCTGGTCACCCTAGTTAAATGACTCAATTTATCTGTTTCAATAAACTGTAGAAGAAAAAAAAAGTACTTCACAGGATAACACGCTTTGATATATTGCCCCGTTTTTGAAGAATCTCATTTATAGGAGTATTCACTGCAAATGTTTGTTGTCTGACTTAATTAATACAACATTGGTAACCTTCGAAAACTCAACCTGTAAAGTGATATCAGTTCCGATCTTGTAATCAGTTACAGCTTTGAGTTCGCAAAAAGTTGAGACATGTAGGTTCGAACTCTACCTAAAAACCGAAAAGTCAGAAAAATATTTGTTGACTGAAACATTTACTGTAATTGAAACGATTTTCACTTTTCTAGATACAGTCACCCTTTATATTTCAATGTCTTATAGTATAATTTACTGTATAGTATAATCCACATACACGAAAACGTCATGAGAATACATTAGTCCTTTCTGGACGGAAACCTTAACAGATATGGATACCTTAACGAGCTTTGCTGTTTTCTTTGCTCCTGATAATTTGGACAAACATTGTTTCTTAAATCGTTACATATAGCTACAAAAATCATCACAATTCGTACTGTTTCGAAAAACCCAACATACACGATTAAACGATCGTGCAGGTAACGGATTACTAAACACGGGAGCGGGCAGTCAACTCTGCTTACAGGTGTGAAATAAACTGTATGGATGCGTTATCCACAGACCAACCTAACCTCAACAATGTCCAGTGCAGTCCTTCCACTGACAGAGAATGTCCGGTTGCTCTCAGTGCGCCTCGATAGACAAATGGAACAACGTATCTGTTCAAATGAACACCAACTTTGCACAAGGGGTGCGCGAGTTCACTCTCAGAGCAGCAAATAGAATGCGCCATAAGCTGGTTTCCATTCGATTCATTAGAGCTGGGTGTAAGAAACAGAAATACTAGAAAATGGCAGTTCTTGTTGTATTATATGCATAGATAGTGATTTGCATTATAAACCTATAAATGCAGAAATAATTATCACAAGCAACCCGACAGCGGTGGTCTAGTGGAAGAAACGTCTTCGCCTCCTCGATCCCGCTGAGCGGTAGAGCCTGGGTTCGAATCCTGCTCGGTGGAACTAGGAGAGGTTTTCAGCTGGGGATCATAAGTCCCCCGACATCTCTTCTTCCAAGTTTAACGGTGAGGTGGAAGAACAGGCCTCATGACCTGAACCTCAAAGCCAAAAAGCATTAAATGTATAAACAGGCTTCAATAGAATGTGGAATGATGTATCACCATGGAAATAGGCGCTGTCGTTGCTGAGCATATTTGCGTGTTTCCCAGGTTCTTCCTTCAGAGATCTCTTGATGAGATAATATTGGACCACTGTGACGTCGAAAGAGTGAAAAAAGGTTAGTTTCACTTCATGTGTATACAGGTTTGAATTTTTCTCCGGTTTTACTTCGGGTAAAGACGAATTGATGCATGGGTGGGAATGTCATCAATTTTTTGTTATTTATTTGGAATTTTTTCTGATTTAATTTCCCATTAATGTCCTTTAAGAATATAGAATAGATAAGAGCACACATTTGTTACATAATTTCGGAATATTGAATCAGCCACTGCCTTTGTGCCCTTGATCGGAATTGCTGGGAAGGTCCCTTGTTTGTGTCCGGAGAGTAGATTAGTGTATTACCATGAGTCATGCACAGTTTGTAACTGATTTTCAGTACATTAAAAATATATTTATTCACTTTCTTTTTTACTTGCTCCGGTCCGTTTAACTGATTTTATTAGTATTATCATTATTATATTCATTTTTTATGGATGGACGTCCATTTCAATAAAATGTACGCAACGTTATGAAAATACCATACTTATTAGAACAGATTCTAGTTGTCATTGTCTAGTGTAAATGAGGTTGAATATTTAACAGATTGTTGACAACTCCATTAAAAACAGAAAGGTAAATTTTGAATTTGAATATTCCATTAAAAACAGAAAGATACATTTTGAATTTGAATATTCCATTAAAAACAGAAAGATAAATTTTGAATTTGAATTATACCTAACCAGAATGCAACAACATAATAAATTAACGCTAATGTCTACTTAACATCAACTTAAACAATTAAATAAAAGATTTCAATTATCATTTAAAATAAACAGCAATCGGTTTATTAATGGATTTGCATAGTATGACGTTTAGTCAGCTGTAAATAATTATGCACATTGAATAACACATTAACATTTTACACAAAACTGAGTGATCATCAAATTGATGTATAAACACATAATATTAATTAAATTCCTGTAATGCAAGAAAATTATAGTTATCAAGACAAAGAATAAAATAGAGAATATTACAATAAATTGTTGTCAACTCGACACATGTCAATATGATGAAATCAATCTTGTCTTTGATAAGTTAACATACGATTTGAAGTTAGTGAACGTCGAATGACGGAAGTATAATATTGAGCAAAATTAAATGACTGTCTCAAACAATTTCTGATGTTGTCGTTACTCATGTCAGATTTACTCACTGTTTGTTGACCTTGAATCAGCATACAAGGGTTGTAATATAACCAAACTAATATTTTTCGAATACACACATGATCTTTTCGCAAGTTAACATTGATTCACTAGTTTCGTTTGATGAAAGTTATTTCACTGTTTAAACTAATGTTAGTAGCGGTTGGTTTATGTTTTAGCCACTGGTTTATCTATAGCCACTGGTTTATCAAAACCATCTTTTAGCCATTGGTTTATCTTTTGGACACTGGTTTATCTTTTAGCCACTGGTTTATCAAAACCATCTTTTAGCCATTGGTTTATCTTTTGGACACTGGTTTATCTTTTAGCCACTGGTTTATCAAAACCATCTTTTAGCCATTGGTTTATCTTTTGGACACTGGTTTATCTTTTAGCCACTGGTTTATCAAAACCATCTTTTAGCCATTGGTTTATCTTTTTTAACTATACTTCTATAATATCATTGCGTTTTGTTAACCGTGCAGCTGGACACTGGTTAAACACTCGATATTCAATGTTTTAGTGAATATTAATTAATATCGGTCGAGAGACAAGCACGGTACCAGAGTTCGATTTGGACGATCGCGCACTCGCGAGAGAAGCTACTCAGAATGATGAGTTGTTCTTGCACTCGACTGTCTTTTGTCTTAGTTACGTTTTGGCACTCGATTGGCTGAGCGTATGTTATTTATTCACTTGTTACTAATAAGTTCATTTTGTCCATTGTAGTGACCATTTATTAGCATTCGTTTGTCACAGATTGTTCTGAAATGTTTAATTGCTGTTTAATGTTTATAAATTTGTTTATAGTTTAAACTTTGTCGTGGTTGTCCATTGCACATCTTATCAGGGGTTAATATTTATGTAGCTCCGCTACAAGAGAAAACTGGTGAACTTTGAGACAAAAAGAAATTGTTTGATTACTAATTTTCAATTATAATTTACTTAATTAAATGAACATTTTATCAATTTTCGACTTATTTTGCAATAACATTGAAAGTCAAAAATTATTTTTGAAACTTTGAAAAATAGCTTCTTCTCTTAGAAACAACTATTTCGAATGGTTAATACCCTTTAGTGATGATAAGAACAACTTTCTTGCGCATTTAAAGAAATGTAAAACCATGAGGGGTAATAGGAGACATCTAGACACAATTCTGAATCAGCCAAATTTTTTGAATTGAAGTTTCGAAATTTGTTTCTTTGAAATCTTCAATATATTATGCTTGTAAATGTTTATTTCTATTTTGTTCATGAGAATTTACAAATATCTGATGAGCCTACTGTATGAAAATCAAAATTGTAATGGCCAGATAAAAACATTTATACAGGTCTTTTGATAATAAATAAAAATATTCGGCACTACCCATACTTATTATTAGCCATGTTAACTTAACATTTCGTTGACAAAATACATGTTTTTACGGTATTTTAAAAATGACTTTTTGCTATCATTTCAAGGATCACTTATTATANAAGTAAGCAAAATTTGTTAGAATGAGGTAATGAGAGAAAGTTGTATAAAAATAGGAGAGTAGCTGGAGACCATCTAGAATGCATAAATAAAGAAGACTTTTAATCCAAAGTTAGTAGTAATCCATGTTAATGCAAAAATGCCTAACGCATGTGTGTGTGTGTTTGTTACTTAATCACGATTAAACCTCTGAACCGATCGTGATGAAATTTGGCAAACACATGGTTTAGATATCCAGGATGGACATAGGTTAACTTTTATTTTTAAAATGGGTGGAAAGAAAAATAGAAAATGATTTTGTTTATAAATATCGATGAAATCGAAGAAATAGGAAGGTATATTCTCTTATGCTGCCTAAACGGTTAGAGATAGGTGACAACTATGAAAGACAATATTTTTCGCCTCAAAATGTTCTACAAAAAAGTCTCCGAATGCGTTTGTCTATCTACAGAGATTTCTTTACACTATTACATAAACGTTATTAAAAATAGAAGTGTTAAAATATTTCAATTTTAGATTATAATATTAGAAAAAAGACAAATCATTATCAAATGTTTCTCTTTTTGGTTTTGTTCATTTAATGTAGATTAAAAACACCTTTGAATTGTAAAATTTGGAGTAATGGTTCAGATTTTAATAGCGTTTTAATGCAGCCGTGTTGGAGCCGTTGTGTCTTGTTTCGGAAGAAAAAATTCGACCAGGGAGTGGATTCGTTGGTGCAAAAGGAAAAAAATTCCAGGCAACGCCGGGTAATCAGCTAGTACAGGAAATATATCGGTTACTCGTCCTGTTTTTAAGTTTCAGAAGTTTGAATTTTTTCACCTTTTTCCCTTGTATCTTATTACGCCGTTTGTGCAATAGAAGTTCTTAATGGAGCAATTAGAAAGCACATGACTTAAATACAAACATCGAAATGACTCCACTTCTCTGGGATGGCAATGATGTATGTTACAACAAAATGGTTTCAAAATAAAATAACGATAATTTTCGGTCAGGTGAAAATTGCGACTAACTGGGAATCGACTCCTGGGAATCGATCGCATGGGTGTGAATCACTACACCATCTGTTCGCCTTCCACAACTGTACTCCATTTCTACCCCGACCTAAAACGGACGTGTGGACTGTACCTGAACTCTAAACAGATAAAATTGAAAATGATAAATGGCGAGCTTTGTAAAAGTGTTTTCAGATATATGATTGTTATTAATAATAGTTATTAATAAAGTAATTGTATTTAATAATATGATTGTTATTCATAATACTAGAATGACAACTATTTTAACACTTCCAGTTTTAATAACGTTTTATCAATCATTTTGGTTAACTTTTTTGAGATAGAAATATTACGTTACGGACTCTTTTGTAGAACTCTTTGGGGTGAACAATATTGCCTTCCATAGTTGTGACCTATCTCTAACCGTTCAGGCAGCGTTAGCGAATATATCTCTTTTTTTTAGAAATTTTCGACATTTTTCGTCAAACATCTTTTCTATCTTTCTTATCACACGTTTTACAAATAAAAGTTGACCTATGTTAATCGTGCTCATCTAAACTGTCACGTTGCCAAATTTCATCTCGATCCGTTGATTCGTGATTAATTAGCAAACAGACAGACACACAGACACACTGCCGCGTTACGCAATCCGTTTTAGTAAAGATAAGGATAATAAATACATTTTTTTGTATACGATGTGTTGTGTTGATATAATAATAATAATTTATTAGTCTGCTAGTGAGCAATGCTCGGTGGCAGATGGAAAAGAAATAAAATAATACGAAGTTAATAAACAAACCATTAATATCTATAAAATACACGCGCAAACGGGGAAAAATGATTAAAAAATTACTACATATATTTACAATGAGAAAGAAATTAGATTAAAGAAATTAACTATCTACATGAGGGTCATATATGTGTGTATTCACATACATACACAAACACAGTTACAGAAACACACTCATACGTACAAACACGCTCAATATACACACCAAAACTTGGTTGCTGAGATCAATCATGTACACGTTACTACCTTCACTCTAAGCATTTTCAATACCCTTAGACTCCAATCACTTCACTACACTTCTCCGCATAGCAATCATCTCTTTCATAGGAATGTATGGGCGCAAAGCACAGGAAATACATAATCTCGTTGCTCGAATACCCATACCCACTTCATTGACAGAAAGCAGTTGCAAAACAATGACCAAGAGTAGGCTAATAAACCAGTTAATCTCCGGAATCAAGGATCATCAATTGCGATCAAAGGACCCAAAGTATTTAAGAAAGACGTACTGTTATCCATATATTATTTCAAAATGAATTGTAGACGTAATGAGTAGTGAAATTCGAGATTAATATTAACAAAAGTATTTATCACATAAACTAAATTACGCGTCTTATCCTACGTTACGGTGGAGTATGGGGGAGATAGCGATGGTGTTACGTAATGCTACGTTCTATAGGGTGATTTTGAACCTTAAGTGGGATCGCTGTTATTTATGTAATATGTCGTCCTATGAGAGAACAGAGTAATGAGAAATGAACAATTTCGGCACCATATAACAATTTTTTTTAACGAAAAGTACAAAGAAATTTCCTAATGAGAGCGAGAGGACTACTGTTAGTATTGGGAAAGGGGGTAAGACGCATCGTTACCAGCGTTTGGTTTTTGTGGAAAGGGAGGGGGTGTTAAAGAAGTAAAAAATGGTAATTTTTGCGTTATGGTTTTTTTCTGTACCGTAGCACTTTGTTATAAAGTAATACATCTCGGTATATTTACCTTTTAAGCATCCAGGAAACCAGCAACGATTTACTAACTTCCAACTACATACGAAATAGCACTCTTTTCACAAACGTTTTTATTACCATCATTTAATTTCTATTTTTTTAAATGCAAATTAAATCTAAGCACTTTTTCGAGTCATTAAAAACAATGCATAAANCAACTACATACGAAATAGCACTCTTTTCACAAACGTTTTTATTACCATCATTTAATTTCTATTTTTGTAATGCAAATTAAATCTAAGCACTTTTTCGAGTCATTAAAAACAATGCATAAAACACGCAAAGCTTATTTGACTAACATTTAGACAACAAAAAAATCTGTTTGTTTACAAGAGTGCAACTGTTTCAGAATAGTCGGACACTCCATCAGTTAAGGAAGCATTTTCACTTTCTATCGATCCAGTGATATAGTTTCACAGCGCGGAAACTTCCTTTAGTATGTGGCTTCCAACGCTTAAAAAATAGTATTTTAATTAAATATTTGTTTGTTTCGAGATTTATTGACACAATGGTGACACATAGAATAATTATTTATATATTTTGAGAAGAAAAAAACGTTACAAATGCGTTTGATCACGTGGAGGACATCAAAGTTATTAACTTTCCTGAAGAAAGCAATTAACATCCAATCGATTCCTATCAAGAACCGCAGAGGCTGATTTATCAATGTTGCGACCCACACCAAAGTGATAGAATGAGACCTCCTACATTGCAATAGAAAATATGTCAGTTACTTTTTATAATATCAATAGAGCATCAACAGATTTATATTTAATAGTATTCTAAGAAAATTTGATTATATTACTTGTTTGTTAAACTTTTTTTACATTGCAAAAACTTCATTTGTAGAGCGTCTCATCCAAAAAATGAATGAACAGACGCGCATGAAACTTTCTCGTCGCGTCCTGAAGAGATGGCAACAGAATCTATAGTACTCGCGGCGAAAGATAGGAAACGAGAAATGACCAATGGAGCGGAAGCGCGGCGTTTTGTTAAGTCTACCTGTGACACAGTTAAATTCAGACAGTGTCAGAATGGACAAACATTAGTGATTAAGAACTCTGTTCGGCACAGTTAACTTATCGATTAATGTCGGTTCTACGAATCGGCTCATGTAAAAAGGGAGAGTCGGCAATCTCGGAATGCAAATAGGCACCTCGACTTACACGTGACCTTCAGCCTCTTCCCTCATTCTTCTTTCGCTGCGAACACAGTAGATATCCTTTTGGTACGAGTTCAGAGTTTGGTAGGAGATAGAGAAACACGCTTGCCTGTTGTATTACATGTTTATTATTTCCCACAACATATTCTGAATATATACACACAATACCACACAATATATAACTATATATACTCTAAAAAGGTAATTTATTACGACGTTTAAGATATACTTAGCCATTTTTATACATTTTAAACACTTTTACATATATATTTATCTGTTTTAGTGGAATAAGTATATAATGTGTACAGTGCTTTGAAAATATACTACAATTCCTCATGATGATTGATATCACTGTCCTCGTATTTCTCGATAGACTTACGAAGCCTCTCTTGCCTGTCTTCTTTTATAATCCACTCCGTGAAGCTGGAGACACGTGTGAATCCAGATACAGATGAGGCTTTCCATGACACGATCCCTATGAGCGTGTCTCCCTGGACAAGGGGGCCCCCGGAGTCACCCTGAAACACATAAATAAATAAATTAAGCGTCAAAAAAGCAGTACAAACTGCGTATGACCACGTGGAGGACTATAAACTAATTTACTTTCCGGAAGCAAGCAGGGGACCATACCATCAATTCCGATCAAGGACCCTAAGGCAAAAACGTATTGAAAAATTTCAGCAAAAATTCATTGATATGATAAAAAATTAGCTACGTGTTGTAATACTAATAGAATGTCAACATGTGTAATTTAACGCAAAAAAATTATTTTACATGTAATAATTCATATCGAACTATAGATTATTCTCAATATAGTATTTATAAACAATAAGAATTGAAATAACACTAAATTCACGATGTATTGATTTAATAGACGCGCAACTAGACAAAAGCCTCTACTACTGACCTACGGAATAAAAAGGGGGCTGCTATTTCAATTCCCTTTTTAATATCTCAATAGAAATGGATCCACGAATTGTTTTTGGATTTCCTATCATTCATAAATCGATCAATGATATTATCACATTTTATAAGAACACCGATAAAACATTTCCATTACTAATTTATTGTGCTACTAAAGTTCCATTATTACAATTGAAAATTAATTTTATTTTATTTATAAATTTCTCTTTTTCGATAATCATTCTATTTAAATTTAATCAAAGTAATTTTCTATGGATCAATTGGATCGGAATCTTTATGGAGTACGAGTATACTAGAAATAGTGAAATTCAACAGCCCTTCACTCGGTTACCCATATTGGATGGAAATTTATAATACGAAGTAAGTCAAATTTGTTCTATGAATAATGTTTTCGCCCATCGTCCATAAGAGAAATGATATTTATTCCTCGCGTAAAGTTGGCAGGACATTCAAATTTCTGGAAACTTAAATCTATCGCCAATATCGGTCATCAATTCAATGCACTTGCTCTTCTAGTGTTGTTCTGTTCTTTCTGCATCGAGTGTGTGGAACGAATATTGCCTTGTGACTTAGTTTGTTGTATTGTTATCAAATTGTATTTCTTTACAGGAAATAGTCGCTTTGGTGACTAATATAATTATTTATTTGAGTATAAGTTGAATTCTTCAAAGTTGGCAATTCGTGTCTGGCAGCCTTATCGCATAATTTTCGCCAAAGTATAGTTTAAAATCAATACTTACTCGACATGGTTCGTGGTCAATGTTGAGCGTGCAAATCATCGTTTCCGTTACCTCAACTACAGAATTTTTTTTTTTCCAGCACCGCAACACACTGTGCGTGCGGCGACAAGAGCAATGTTGCAGTTTGCATGGTCGGTTCATCCGGTCTGAAAATATAAAAGACATTTATACTGTATGGAAATTTAAAAAAAAACGAAATTATTTGAAGCTTCAAGGGTGTTTGCAAAGTATGGTTCAAATTGATGAATTACTAGAGCAGGAGAACAATTAAAATTGGCCGTTAACCAGTAGATGTGAATCTTCACTCGTATGACTGTTGCCTATGAAGCTTAGTAATGTGTCCGCCAGAGTTCGATTGCGTTTCGTGAGACATCTTAGTGACCAAATCGTGGAAACAAAATTATTAAGAAGCTGTGAAAAACATTGTTTTCAAGTACTTGTTCTAAAAGTGAAACAAAGAAAAGGTTTAGAAGTCTTAACTCTGCGTATTTTTTACTAAGCTCTCAGTGTAAATTGTATTTTCGTTCTGTCTGCATTTTAAAGTAAATGGAATATATTTACATGTAAGCAAGCGATACAGAGAACCCTCTGGATTTTCGTAGGTTTTCGTCGTGGCATTTGATTTAATAAAACGAAAGTAGAGAAATAGGGAAACTAACAAATGAAATAAAACTGTTTTTTAAGAACCCCGTACTAAGTCGAACAAACTGAACTCGAAAAATCCAAATCAGTTGAGAGGTTTTTTAAATACTCCCTGCACCGTAAAAGATATAAATTCTCAGTATAATTTCTCTTTGAATGTCAATGTACTTTTTTGTATGTTTTATCCTGTTATTCCTGAATAGTATTAAAAAATTTCTTTTTCCAGTAACTATTGTTTTATGTTTTCTTTAATATTTCGTACAACGCTGGGTAGATCTGCTAGTAGCGTATAAAATGAAGCAGTACATTCAACAGCCAGTGAAGACAGTCAATAATACACGGTACAACAGGACAAGGCACCCAGATGTGCCCCCGTGCCGAATGACATTGTCCCTTTGTGTGTAGATATTTACTGACAAAATATCGAAATCTCTTAGATTGCGGTGAACTTCACCGCCAGGTAACAGATTAATCATGTTACGTCGAATGAAAATGGGAGACGGGACCGGGATTCGAACCCGGGACCATGAGCTTTACGCGCTCATGCGCTTACCGACTGCGCCATCCCGTTCGCCTCTCGGGTCNCGCAATCTAAGAGATTTCTATGTTTGTGAACCAGAAATGGAAAATACTACCCAAATAAAGTACTTCCTAAGGGAGTCGCCTCAGATGAGGAATCTAGTCTCTACGAGACCACCTCAGAGGTCTTTGGGTTTCACAAGTTGAATGAGAATGGTAGACGGACCCGAGAGGCGAACGGGATGTTTTTAAAGAGTTTTTAAAGATGTTTTTAAAGAGTGGTTTTTACAGAATACGGCCGCGAAAAATGTTCAAAAGAATATCAAATAATGGCAAAAAAGAGCAAAAATGGACATTTTTGTCGAAATGACAGAGGTGCCGGGCTGATTTTCTGGTCACCAACTTTCTATACCAGCTTTTGTAATAGACTTGAAAAATGCCAAAACAGACCGAGAAGGTATAGAAAATACGCAAATATATGACTTTTTTGCAATTTTTAAGTTGGCTCACAACATGTAGAGACTTGATATTTAGACATCATTTAGAATAGCACGTAAAGAGTTGGTGACCAGTAAATCAACATTGCACTTCCGTTGTTTCGACAAAAACGCCCATTTTTGGAATTTTTACCATTATTTGGTATACTTTTGGACTTAAA